>KV733384.1:27481-38637 GCA_000500225.2 Phytophthora pinifolia
CTTACGAACTGCCTCGAGCTCGAGAGTAGGCGCAGCAGCAGGTGACGACGCAGACGTCGCCGAAAGTCGGTCGATCGCAGCAGGCGACGCCGACGGTGGGGAAGCCGGAGGAGTGATCGCGTCCAGTCCCATGCTGCAGATGCTACTGCTGCGAGAGCCGCTGCTTGGGAGCGACGAAAACGAAAGGCGACTCGATGCGCGAGAGCGACTTTCCGAGACCTCGTCACCGCTTGTCTGCATCGTCTCAACTGGAACAATATCAGCCGACAGAATCGGCGGGAGCACAGCAGCCTCGTCTTCCTCAACAGGGTCAGCCTCGCTGGTTCGAGGAGCTTCACAGGCCGGCTGGGATTCTTCGAAGGTCAGGTTCTCCGCACCACCTTCAACAGGAGCTGATACGAGGCTGATATCCGTCGGAAAGCGGTCCTCCGTACGTGTAGTGGTCACAGACGTTGGCGAGCTCTTGTCGCTCGGCTCCGTCTGGGCGTCCAGCCTCACACGCCTCACGGAGATCTCGCCATTAACCGACTGACTCTCTTCCTGCACCATGTTATCGAGCGCGAAGGTGCCTTCCCGGCTGATAGTAGGACGCGATGGCTTCGCCAAGTCGATCGACTCGGCCTTAGGCGAAGTCGGAAAATGCTCATACGGAGGCGTCACGCCGTTGGCTTCTCCAGTCGCAGCGCTTGAAGTGAATGACGAAACTTCAGTGGGAGGAGGAGTTGACATGCTGTCCTTCAATTGGGACGAGAAGCTTCGCTCTCGATGGAAGCTCGGCTTGCCTCCGTCGCGACTTGGACGAATGAATAATGACTGGTCGTGGAACTGCCGCATGTCGGCGTCCAAGTAGTTCATATCGCAGCCAGCCGTGTTGAGGATTAACTCGGAGTCACGCTGGGCAAACGGGTCGCTGTCGTCAGCTTCGGATTGCTGCTGGTCTTGGTCCACGTCGTCCTTCGATCCGTCGGAACTTCCCGGCTGCGTGTACTTCCGGGCAACGACATCCATCTCAACACCATCACCACTATCCTGGATAGTCTCAGACTCGAGCTGCTCATGGCGGGTGAAGACTCCCTCGACATCAGGAGATGCGCGTTTCGGCTGGTAGTCGTGATCGATTAGATCTTCGACCTTGGAGCGCTGCAAGTGATCAACAAGATCTTCTTCGACTGCCTCCTCAACGGCTTGTTTGTTCTCGATTTCGAGGGACGTCGCATCCACCAACAGCGATCTTGCCGACGAGTTCGCAATGGACACACGCTCGAGTACCTGTCGCGTGGCAGTGTGAGCGGACGGGGAAGGAGGGGAAAGGGCCGGCGTTTCAGCAAATTCTTGGGCCTTCGTCTCCTCCGCGCTGTCATCAATCGTACTACGAGCAGCAACCGACGACGGAGCAAGCTTAGCACTCACACGGCGTTCGTCTTCGTCATCCGAGGCACCCATAGACGTCTCGGAATCTTCATCAGTATCGCGAATGTAAGCTGCTTTCATGCCGTTTTCGATCGACTCGAGACCGTTTTGAACCGAGGCAACATCCGTCGGGGACACCACCTGCTCCACACTCTTGTTGTGTTGCTCTTCCGGTTGCTTGTGCTCAGCAATGGGGGGAACCACTGCGACATTCGACGGACCATCATCCGTGTCAATGTCGATCGAGCTCGCAGAAGAATCGGAGCTTGTCGAATCGCGTAGGCGCAAGAGTTTAAGATCACGTCCGGAATCCCGTGTGGCTGCAGGAGGCATCGCGACTGTGTCCTTGTTGTTGAGCGCAATCGGGATCGTCGAGTCAGAAGATGTGAGCGCGCTCATGTCGAGAGGTGGGCAGTCCAGCTCGTCGAGCGTCGAGTCGTATGGGCCGAGGTCAGGGGTGCGCACCTGGTGGTCGCCTAGTGTCGCGCCGTAGGCGCCAAAGTCGCTTGGTGGGGCCTGATACATTGGCGGTGGGGCGTCGAACTCATGCTTATCGCGACTGGCTTGCTGCAATGCAGACATGTAGGCATCCGGCATCCGGTGGACGCTGCTGGATCGGGTCATGTTCTGACGCTGCAGCTGCTCCAGTCGCTCCCGACTGCTCAACTGCTGAAGGCGACTGAAGTTGCTGATATTCGGGCCCGTACTCGTCCCACCAAGCAGCATGTCACTGCTGTTACTGCGTGGTAAGCCGTGTTGAGCGCGACGCGAGGAACCATTGGCAGGACGGTCAAAAATGGAGGCAGGAGACGGCGCCACTGGTGGCCCAGGCATCTGCAGCGTGTAGCGGTCCTCACCTCTAGCAATGGGGTCGTCCAGCGACAAGCTCTGGCTCGGCCGGAAGTCGGACGGACGCATGTGCTGACTTTCACGGTGGTCGCGAGAGCGTCCATAGTCGTGTTGTTGCCGCTGATAACGCTGCGATCGCTGGTACAGCTCGGCGTCAGGCTCTCCGCGCGTGCGATGACGAGACGTGGAAGGCGGCATATCGGTACCGAAGCCAGGAATCGGCGACGTACTGGACATGCGTCGGCGTGAAGGTTTCTCGCGGCGCATGGACTGCAAGAAGATTTTCGGCGCGCCCTCTGCGCCATCGCGGTGGCCGTGGCCTATAACGCGTGACGTCATATACGACGCGCGCCGCTCGTCGTCGTGGTATCCCAAGAAACTCATGGACATGGTGGACGAGTGGGGCGGCTCAACGAGCGCCGACGTGGGCTTGGGCGCGTTCGTAATCACCTGGAAGCAGTGCATGCAGATGCGCAGCTTGCGCACCTCGTCTCCCCCGTTCGTGGCGGCGAAGTTGCGGTTTTCAATGGGGAACTCCTTGCTACACGCGGCGCAGACGACTTCGCCGCACTTCCGGCAGTTGAGCTTCCTGAGCAGCAGCAGCGAGAACGAGTCCTGGCAAACGGCACACCGGGCGCGGTACTTCCTGGGCACGAGCTCGAGGTCGCTCAGGTATCGCTGCTCGTTGAGTCGCTTACTCCTGAGCATGTTCCGCACCTGCGCCACAAAGAGCACTCGAGCTCGCAGCAGAGTCACAGGCACGGCCGTGTGTTCCTTCAGGTTGATCTGCACCAGGTGGATCACATCCACATGTCCGGGGCGCTCCTCACTCTCCACGACCACGAAGCCCGAGTGGTACATGCTTCCCCTCACCAGTCCAAACTCCCTCTTCAGGTCGTCACAGCCCGGCAACTTGATGGAGTGTTGGCCCAGCACCCATCCTTTCCTGCCTCTCGCATCAATGAACTTGTCCTGACACTCGAGAAAGCAGAAGTCGCGGTGTGGCAGCCCGTGCGGCATCTGCATCACCATCCACTTGGCCGTCACCTGATGCAGCGGCTTCTCCTTGGTACGCGGGGCCAGCGTATGCAGCACCACGCCGTCGTAGAACCACTCTCTGTGAGCCCGTGCGAACTCCTTCATCTGGCGTGTCGAGCCCAGCTGGAACAGCGAGGCCACCTCTTTCACAGTGCCTGGGACGCTAGTGACACCGCACATACTGGCAGCGCGGAGCGCTGCGGCTGCACCCGCCGCGCGTGGCTGGCCTGCGTACACCTGCACGCCGTTGTTCTTCTCCACGTGGCGCCAGGCGATGGGCCCGCCGGCGCTGCGCGCGCGCTCCACAAGCTCCTGCGCAGCTTCACACGACTTGCGGACCAGGTAGGCCCGTTCTCTCGAAGACAGCAGCGGCGGCTCGAAGTAGTTCTCGCGCAGGGGCGTCCACACGCGGGATGCACTTAGAGACTCGCTGCTGGCGGGGGACGGCGCTCCTGCTCCTCCGCGCGCCATGGTGCAGGAATGATGTTCCCTGTGGTCGCGGAGTCGTATTCGAGAGTGAGGCGGCAAAAAAAAAACGGCTGACTCGGCGGACAAGGCAACGTTGTATGGCGAGATTGTATTGTATTGGCGATGTGCCAGAGACGGGGATGAGGACGGTTGCGATGGGACAGAGTTTTCGATGAGGTTTTGCCACTTTTCGGTGAAGACGGGCTTGATGTATTGCTTGCCAGCACTACATGAATTAGTTTTGTTGATCATGTTGCTTGTGCACGGCTAAGTCTGTTGAAATGACATGCTGGTCAAGGTGCTGTGCTGTCAATAGCGGCACGCCATGGTGGCGGGCGGAAGAGGATTGGGTGGTAAGTAGCGGATCAGCCGGACAGGAGCAATGGAGCACCATTGCTGCCAAAATCGTCCAAGAGCTTCACCCTTCTCAAAAACACTGTCCACGATGAACGCCCGCTCTGGTACAGTCCCACTCAGACAGCTCGACGATGCGAGCTTCAATTAGACGCGACGTCGGAAGAACGACAAGGCACTGCAGGGACACCTCTGTGTAGTCGCGTTGTGGATGTCCATCCCGTGCACTCCTTGCGGATTGAGTGGCCCTCTTTTCCGAGTATTTGAGCACCGCCCGCCCTCTCCGCTCGAACCGTTCGCTCGATCGACGAGTTTTCGCCTCATGCTTTTGAGACCTTGCGCTATAGAGCACGGCTCGCGTTGACGATCTTGTCTGGCACGTACCATGTATATACATGTATATGGTATAGGAAACTTCAACTGCAGTAGCTGATCTGTCATCGAAGTCAGCGCGGTCATTTCGCTGCGTGGAGCTCAGTTCATGCTGAAGAATGCCCGCTTTCGCGTCTCCGGCGGGCGCTCTCAACGAGTTGAATTTTTGTTTTTCGCCAACGACAAGTCCTGCACGACAGTACGAGGCATCAACTACGATCCTGAGCCCATTCCGTCCTCAGCAGTTTCTGCCATGGACTCGAGGTCGTTCACAAGCTGCAACCCCGCCGCTCAAACATTTCCGCGTCTACAATCGCAACTCGGCGCGCAATCGTGACCACCGTCGACATTGCGATCGCCCTCGCTGCGAATGTTATCGTGGTCGATCGGTGCACTCCGCTTCAAAATTGTGCCATGTGCAGCAATTGACGCAAATGTTTCCTCCACACCCTATTGACATGGGGAGCAATAGCTCGTCTAGCAGGAATACTCGACGGAGCTTCATTGTTGAGCGCGTACAGCGTAGGCTGTCATTTACCGTGGTAGATTCCGAAAATGATCAATAGTTTACCTCGCGGGGCTCTTGCAGCATTTCATAATACGAATGCTTTCCTAGATTCGAAGAAGTAACTAATTGAAGAAATTTCATTGCTGTGTCGCCGTTAACGGTTGAATAGACTTTTCGGGGCTGCTACTGGTCTCGTCTTGGAAGCGGTCAAGATATCCTCCTTCCTTCATCAGGTCGAAAAAGTGACCTTGTCCTTTCTGGACAAGCGCAGCAGGACTGGCGAGCTCCTTGACGCAGCCATCATCCATAACTAAAATGCGATCCGAGTCCAGGATCGTGTCTAACCGATGCGCAATTGTCAGCACTGTGGACTCCTTGAAGACGTCACGGATCACTCGCTGCAGCGCTTGGTCTGTGGCGTGGTCAACTGCAGCAGTGGCTTCGTCAAAAATCACAATGCGCGACTTGCGCAGCAGCGAGCAGACCATGCACAGCATCTGCCGTTCACCGACACTGAAATTCTCGCCATTCTCCTCGACGAGCGCGTCGAGCTTGCCGTCCTCGGCTTCGATCCGCGAACGCAACCCAACATCACGCAGACATGTCCAAAGTTCGTCGTCGCTGAAGTCGCCGAACGGGTCCAAGTAGTTACGCAGAGTGCCCTTGAAAAGCACTGGGTTCTGCGGGATAATGGAGAGCTTCTCACGCAGCGAAGCCAAACCGATCGTGCTGATATCTAAGCCGTCAATGGAGATCGAACCTGCCGTCAGTTCATTCATACGAAAGAGCGCCATCGTTAGACTGGATTTACCGGCACCCGTGCGGCCGACAATGCCAAGCTTTTCTCCACCACGAACGGAGAAGCTTAGGTCGCGTAGCACAAGCTGCCCCTTGTCCTTGTATCGGAAGCTCACATGGTTAAATTTGATGGAGCCGTCAGACGGCCAAGCTTCCGGGTGTAGCTTGTTGGGAGGGTCAAGAGGTAAGCGCGATGGGGCTTCTTGGATGATGTCCGTGTATTCTTGAAGTCTCTCCGGGCTCACCATCATCGGCTCCACTTGAGAAAGTGCCTGCACCAACCTCTCGAGGTTCTGCGATACTTTCAGAGCGTACGAGAATGCAAGGCCGATCACGGCAGCTCCCAGCTCATGGCGGAGAAGCACGAGCGACACCGTGACGACGAGAACCAACAAGCTACCAACGAGCTGGATGTGCAGAGAGAACCACTGGGAGACGCACAGCTGTCCATACCAGATCTTGGTGTTGTCGTTAAGTCTGGCACTGTTCGTGAGCTGGAAGCGGGCCACATGACCACGACCGAAAGCGCGAATAACAGCACCTCCATCCACCGCCTCCGACAGGTGAGTCAGAACCGGAGCTTGGGTTGTCTTGGACAATCGTTGTAGCTCCCTCGCTGGACGAATGTAAAACGATCCAATCCGATAGTAGAGATACACGACCGGTAGGAGGAACAACCCTTTCCAGCGAATCACGATTGCAGCGGTGGCAGCGCTGCATCCGACGGAAAATACGGTCGATGACATTCGGCTGAACAGCGGCGGGATATTAGAGTCCACCACGGACACATCACTGCCGTATCGCGTCAGAATCCGACCGATCGGGTTGGCATCGAAAAAGCGCATGGGCGCGTGCATCAGAGCATCGGTCATGGCGTTGAACATCCGACGCGCAGCACGCAAACCATAGATGGCCGTCATGAACATGCGTGCGAAGACCATCAATGCCGAGGCCAAACCGAGCACCGAGTAAATCCCAAGACGATACGATATCGTTTCGCCACTCTTCACACCGTCGCTCGACCACGCGCCAAGCCAGAAATCACTCGAAATTTGCAACGCTTGCCAAACCGCCGAGGTCATCAAGAAGAGGAAAGCAATGGGGAAGCCACCAACTGCGCGGTAATATGCGCTGAACACGTGATTGCTCACGTGACCCTCCATTCGCGCTTCCTCCTCCACCAGCTTGCCAAGTTTTTCACGGGCAGCGGTGTTGTCACTAGCGACAGATGACAGCGTTCGTGATCTTGCTTCTGCGCACGGCGTGCATGGAGACATTAAAGCCATTTCGTTGACATACTCGGATGTTTCGTCCGCCAGGTCAAGGAGGTTGGTTCGATCACTGTCTTCCTCGGTGGACGCTTCTTCGCCAAGGAGAGTATCCGTCTCAAGATGACCATGATCGTGGTCTTCTCCGTCGCTTCCACCAGCTCCGAAATCGAAGGAGAAGTACGGATGAGCAGCGAAAGGCGACAGAAGCGGCACTTCGGTCTCAATTGGGTTGTCCACGTGATGCGTTTCCACTATCGCCCCCACGTCATCGATAGTCACTGCCCGCGAAATGAACGGCGACTCAATGATCTCGGTGTTGTGCGTCACGAGGATGATCGTCTTGTTCTTGAGCAGCCCCAGCAAACACTTGTGGAAAATCTCGTTTTGCACGACTGCGTCGACAGCCGAGAGAGGGGAGTCCAAGAGATACACACTTGCGTCGGAGTAACAAGCGCGTGCCAAGGCAATCCGCGCCTTCTGGCCTCCCGACAAGTTAATGCCACGCTCGCCAATTTCTGTTGCATCACCGGCTGGTAGCGACTGCAGATCTGCTGTCAGCGCGCAAGCGTCCAAAACCGTCTCGTACTTCTTGCGGTCGTACAGAAGACCGAACAGGATGTTGTCCCGGACGGTCATGTTTTGAATCCACGGCTGCTGCGAGCAATATGCGACGCTTCCTCCCACGAACACCGTTCCGCGGTGCTTCACCATTTCCCCAAGTAGCGCCGAACACAGTGAGGACTTGCCGCATCCCACAGGACCGTGCAGCACTAAGACTTCCCCGTGCTTCACTTGTAGATTCACGTTCCTCAGCAACGTAGTCTCGTGATCCCATCCAAACTCTCCATCCTCCACAGCAACCGCCACCTTCTTAATGACGTATTCGTGGCTCAGCGGATTGTCCGCAGACAGGAGATTGTCAGATTCCAGCTCGGGCATCTCGAGGAAAGCACCGATTCTCTCCAGCGCCACTTTTGACTGCACGAGCATTGGCACGATGTTGGTGATCATGCGTAGCGGTCCCTGGATGAGCTGGAAGAGCGCGATACTGGTGAAAACGATAGCCGGCGTCAGACTGCGGTGCATCACGCCCGTGTACACTCCGAACGACGCCACACTAATGAACACGGGCATTCCCCACAGCATGACCACACTCAGACAAACCAGTAGTCGCCTCTTGAACAGGTCTTTCATCTCCTTGGCTCTTGTCTGCTGGATTTGCGTCAGTAGCTGGTCTTCCCACGCGTTAAACTTGACGATCTCCACGGCCTTAAACACCTCGGTGACCTTCTTCATCCTCACGTCCTTGCTGCGTCGGTAGGCCCGCTGACACGCGAACATACACTTGGAGATGGCGTGGTTCACCGCCAGCATGGCCACAATAACTGCAATTCCCGCCATCGCGGCGACGCCCAGCACGTCGTACAGCATGTAGCTGACGATGGCGAGTTGCAGCGGGATGAGCCACAGCTGGTGCAGCAGGAAGGCCGCGTCCAGGATCGCGTCACTGTCAGCCGTGTACATGTTGGTGATGGCGCCTGTGGGCTTGTCTCTTCTGGCTTCGGCATTCAGCCGCAAAGTCTTGCGGAACATGAGCGTCTTGACAGACGCCACCAGTTGAATTGCCACAACTTCCGAGTAAAACCTCGCGTAGTTATCCGTCAGAGCTTGCAACACTTTAGCCACAAAGAGGACAATCACCCAGAGACCAACACTCTGCAGTACTTGATTCTCATTCTCGGTGCCTTCTTCTGAGAGTTGAGAGAGACCGGAGACCACCTCCTTTAACACTATTGGCCCCACCAGGTTGCACAGCATGGAGACGAGGAACGCGGCGCCCGTGAGAAGCACACGACGCCCGAAACATGTAAATGCCGCGCGGTACATGGACTGGGACGCACCGTAGACGCCGCCGAAGTGCGCGGCCGCCGTGGCCGCCTGCAGTTCGTAGCGAAGAGGCCACACGTCGTCCGCGTGCAGCTGCTTGCGCTGCCCCAGCGCCATGAGCGGCCGCACCCAGTGCAGCAGCAGGCGCGATAAGGGTCCCGAAACGTCCTGCGGGTGTGGGCTCGAGCCGCGCTTGGACAGCGAGTGGTCGAACGTGTCGTACGACTTGAGCGGCAGTAGCTCCCCCATGGTTGATTGAAGAGTGACAATGGCTGAGGATAAGACAAGGTGAACGGTCGGAGCTAACAGGTGGAAGTCAGCATCGACCATCACCATGGCCGATCTTTGCTAGAAGACGCGAGCCATGCAGATCCCTCACCAACATTCTCGTTCTTGTGAACAAAAGGAGACTGTTGGAGCACCCACGTTGAATGGCAATTTTAAAATTTCCTTTTTTAAACGTTCTCCTTAGACGGAAAGTTCTGAAGTGATTTATATGTATGCAACATGCGGTCAATCGAGAATGAGCTCAACACAGCGTTGGGCTGCACGAAGTTCGCGGAAACAAATGGTTCCCAGGGCCTTGGTCAGCGTCTCCGCAGTACTTGAGTTGTAGGAATCCAGATTGCACAGCATCCCGAGTCGAAAAGATGCGGTAACCGACTGTGTTTGGGCTTCGCGTTTAAACAGTCTTTGAATGGTCGACTTGCTATCAATCATTGTTGGGATCGCATCGAGAGCTTGGGTCTTCATTCGTGTCCACAATGCTTCCTCCACTCCATCATCAGCTGCGATGTGTAGATGACTTGCAGACAAGTCGTTGTCTCTTTGTCTACCACTACACGGAGTTACCACATACTTGCACAAGGACTCCCAGATTCTGATCGCCGAGCCTCTTCATTGTTGGCCCAGTCGGCGTCCGTGTATACTTTGACAGGAACTGCTGACTCATTTCGCTTGTAGATGAATGAACTCATGTTCTTGGTTCCTTCGATATGTTCTTTACGGCGACCCAGTGAGACTGGGCTGGACATGAGCAGCAACTTGGTTCATCGCAAATGTAATGTCTGGTCTGGAAACGCGCGCGAGATAGAGAAGTGGCCCAACAGCTTGCCGATAAGGGTCTTCTCGATCCGCTTCTTTATCTTGGGTTCGCTTGTACAGAATCGTGCCTTGATTCAACGAGGTCTTTTGTGACGGGGCACACAGCACCTTGCACAGAGGAAGTGCTGGAAGTATGCAATACTTCCTGTGAACTGTCGTTCACTAGTCCCTGGTCTCAGGGGACGGGGCTTTTGTTTGGCCTGCAATACAAACTAAAGGTTTCCTATAATGAAGCCTAGTCAACTGGCCAATGGTTGGCTTAGAGAGTAACGGGTACTTTGTACCCCGTTTAGACTTATGTAACTACGTAAGTCCGTACTTAATACGGACAGGACCTTTTTGTACAATGGGATTGACGCCTCGTCAATCCCTATGCAACGGCACACACATTCTTTTGGTGTCCCGTTACACCCTCCCCCACTTAGAGGAAGGCCACCTGGTCTTCTCAAAGACCTTTCTGTTGACGGGTTTTGACCCGCCAACTGGAGCAACTTTCTCCTTTGCTCCCAGTGTATTTCGCAACTTGCACTCGCACTTCGCAGGCTCCTTCTCGAGCCCGGCATCCAATGTCTTCACCTTCAACGGACGGCGCGCAAGCGCTCCTCGAGATGAAGTCCTCGCGGGCTCCATCTCCAAGGGCAGAGCCTAGCGGCAATGCCCCGGCACCTTMTGGTGCCTCTACGACARCGGTGCCYGCAGCCCCAGGCCGCGGCATCCGCACGGCCRACCAAGCKCTCATGGAGGAGCTCGGCCTYSTCTWCAGCGGGGRAGACAGYGACYCGGRGGAGTCYGRGCGWCAGCGTTCGCCTGCGAGGGCYSAACCTGTGRAAGCTCCTCCACGCAAGCYCWCTCTTGCTGAGGGGTTKGCGCGAGYCAAGGCCTCGAAGGCCAAKGCAGTTGCTGCCAAGAAGCGCGAAGCTTCTCGCTCACCGGCTAGTGATGACGGTGAGTATCGCCGGGAGGGGGACACGATCTACTACGTGCCGCCTCCTGGTAAGACAGCGCTTACCGAGCATGGCCTGTTTGGCAGCTCCTCAGATGACGAGTGTGCCACTGGCCATGAGCCCGGGGAGATTCCGCAGTCTCCCCGTGAGATC
>KV733392.1:7893-26610 GCA_000500225.2 Phytophthora pinifolia
GTTGCGGTGCCGCTCTCAGTGTTAGAGCCCAAGCTGGTGCTGCTGGTGGCGCGGGCCTCTTCGTTCTTGCCAGCAGAGCAGCTTGCACCTAGCTCCAGCGCGGCGAGTTCGGTCTTGAGCGTCCTGTCTTCGTGGAACAGCCCGAAGTGCCCCTCGACCGTGGCGTTGCTAGCCGCGATCTTCCACTCCTCGTCAAAGCCCTCAAAGTAATAGTACTCGAGCCCGCGGCTGGCCGCCATCTGATAGAACTCGGACAAGTACCGGGCGGCGTTCGACGGGGAGGCGTTCGAGGCCTTTAGACTCGAGCCTCCCGACGCCCAGCCTGTCTCGCCGATCACCACCTTCTTGCCTTGCGCTGCCGCCTGCTGGTACAACGGCGCCATCCTCGCCTCAAAGTACGCAACAGCGTCCTTGACCTCAATCTTCTCCCAGAAGGGGAACCCGTTGGCCTGCACGAAGTCCACGGCGTCGATGACCTCCGGGTGTGCCAGGTACATGTCGCCGATCTCCGCGATGGTCACGGGGACAGACAAGTCGTTTGCCATTAGCAGGGCCTTGACGCGCTTCATGTCGTGGATGTTTTTCTCTGCGGTGACGTCCTTGCGATAGACCGCTTCGCTTCCGACGTGGACATCAACGACGCTCCCGTCACTGAAAATGGTGTGGTGCTGCTGGATCAGGTTCTGGAGCTTGGTGAACTCGGACTCAAAGACGGTGTCGTCGCCGCTCACCCAGAGCCCCAAGGACACTCTCAGGCCGGCATTGATGGCCGCAGGCACCACCGTCGAGGCTTGGTCGCAGTCCCCGAGTCCATAGAGGCGCACAGAGGTGGTGACGTGGGCAAGCGTCTCCATATCCGCCTGGATGCTGGCCGCACTCCTGCATCGCTGATCCACTGGGGCCCAGTCGGCCCCCACGCGAGGGTTATAATTGATGCCGTGGAGGCAGAAGTTCTGCGCTTGGGCGTGATGTGCCGACAGAGCTGAGATGAAAGCTGCGATCGTGCCGAGGAGCTTCGAAGACAGCATTTTGATGAGGGTCGGTCACTGGTTGAAGTGCTTGCTGGGTCTTGCCAATTGGAAAATGATTCTGCTTCAGCGAGTATCCGCGGCGTGCGCGTGATGTTCCCCGCCAACGCGATCCGCACACTCTCGGCGGCATCGCTGGGTGTTTCAACGCTTCATTGAGAATGTAACGGCAAAAGTGAGCACGGGAATGTGGAGTTGATGGCGTTGGCTGCTTCGGTGAGGAGGTGAAGAACATCAAAATGTGGAGATAGCATCTGACCTTTAGAATCTAACCGTCTCCGCTCCGCTGCTGTCTTCACTGCAAGTTGCAGATGCAACAGCTGACAGAGCATCAATAGAGGAGGCGGGGAGGCTTGCTCTCAAGGTCTTAGTTTCCCCTGTTTGTTTGCTTGGGAACTTCCCATGCCACGCGGGACGTGTTCATCCAGGTCTCACGTTGAAGCTGCACTTGTCCGTTCACGAGAGCTTGAAACGCACCAACGCAACATCTTGACGTTTTCGGGCTGCTTGCTGCTTAATGCCGCGCTCTTCGTTGACGTACTCTCGGATTCGTGCAGTGCGCGCACCAGCCACTCGAGCCCTTGCAAATAATCAAAAACGTATCGCGAAGATGAAGCTCCATGCGCACGCCGGAATTCTTTAGCGATGCGCGTGCACTACGGGGCGGAAATGCAATCCACACGGGTGAAATCAAAAACGGTGCGCAACGAGGATATTGAATCTAATAGTTTATTATCTGACGAGTCCATCATTTCCCTTATTTTTTCTCAAAGCGTTCATGGCAAAGAGTAGTCAGGACTTGTTGAGGCGGCCCAGAGTACATGATAGTATCGCGACTTGCAGCGAAATGAGCTCTGTGGCGCTTGGTTGAGCGACAAGAATGCCGGGATATGCGCGTTGCCCCATCAAGAAAGTTGGATAGAAAAAGCACGGCGGTAGCACTCCGCTTTTGGCTATCGCCCTCATTTGAGTTTTGCTTGTTGACAAAAGTGGGTTGGTTGAAAACTCACAAATTCAGCAGCTGGTCCACTCCAAGCCAGTACTAAAACATGCAGATGTCCCGCTCGGTGCCCTTATGGCGTCGGCTTGACCAGGCTGTTCGTCCATGAATCAAGTGCGCAGATGGCAGGCCTCGAGCGCTCACGGGCCGTCGAAATGAGGTGGTGCTGCCGCGAGTAAGTCCATGCCATCCGATCCCGAGTCGAATAACTTCAAGTATGCTGCTATCCCGCCCGCAGAGTTCCCCAGCGACAAGTTCCCTGCCATAACGAGAGCGCATTGCGCAATTCTCGTTCTAAGCAACGAGCCACTCACCACCCCACCCGAACATTTTGCTGTCACCAACTCGGGTCAACTCACCATGGCCGCCGGTGTCATCGTGAACGTCGACAATAACGATGACAACAGCGCACCGACTGAAGGATCCCGCACCTACGCCATCATCGTGTGCGTCTTCGCCGCACTTGGCGGGCTCTTCTTCGGCTACGACCAGGGCGTGACCTCGGGCGTGCTCATCATGCCGTCGTTCCTGGAAGACTACTGCGTTGGCTGGCACAACTTCACGTACGAGCAGTGCACATCGTCCGCGTCCGATCTGCCTTCGGAGGTACGTCAACGTTCAGACTCTCACTCGCTTCTCCTCTCGTGCTCATGCTCCCCACTCTGTCGCCAATCTAGTGGACAGACTTCACCGTGTGGTATAACATGGCGTACAACCTGGGCTGCCTTGCTGGTGCCTTCCTAGGGGGGATCATCGCCGACAAGCTCGGACGTCGCGCGACCATTTTCTCTGCTGGCCTGCTCTTCTGCATCGGCACGTCGTGCGTTTGCTTCAATGCGGCCCAGGCGCACCAGTTCATGTACGTGGCCCGCGTGATCCAGGGCTTCGGCGTGGGCAACTCGTCCTTCTCGCTGCCGCTCTACGGTGCCGAAATGGCCCCCAAGGAGCTGCGCGGCTTCCTGTCGGGGTTCATGCAGATGACCGTCGTGACGGGCCTCTTCCTGGCCAGCGTCGTCAACATCATCGTGGAGCACCGCGAGCGCGGCTGGCGAACGACTAACGGCATGGCCATGGCGGCTCCCATAGTGGTAATGCTCGGCATCTTCTTCGTGCCCGAGAGTCCTCGCTGGACGTACCAGCACAAGGGCAAGGAGGAGGCCGAGAAGGTGCTCCGACGTCTGCGGCAGACCGACGACGTGGCCAGCGAGCTGCAGTCCATCGGCGAGCAGGTGGACGAGGAGCTGGCCGCTGCCAAGGGCCTGGTCGAGCTGCTGGACCCGTCCATCCGCAAGCGCGTGGCCATCGCCATGTTCCTGCAGGTGCTGCAGCAGGCCACGGGCATCAACCCCATCATGAGCTACGGCGCGCTCATCTTCCAGGACATCACGAAGGCCGGCATTTACTCGGCCTTCTTCCTCTCGGGCGTCAACTTCCTCAGCACCATCCCGGCCATGCGCTGGGTGGACACGTTCGGGCGTCGCCAGCTGCTGCTCATCGGCGCCGTCGGGATGGTGGTCGGCCACTTGTTCGCCGCCATCCTGTTCACGGCCATCTGCGTCGGCAACGTGGAGAACGCCGGTTGCCCCGAGGTGGGCGGCTGGTTCATCTGCCTGGGCACGGCCTTCTTCGTCTTCAACTTCGCCATCTCGTGGGGCCCCGTGTGCTGGATCTACCCGGCCGAGATCTTCCCACTGAGTGTGCGCGCTCCGGCCGTGTCGCTGTCTACAGCCGCCAACTGGGCCATGGGCGCCGTTATGACGGAGGTGGTCAAGCTCTTTCCACACCTCAACATCAACGGCGTCTTCTTCCTCTTCGCAGCTCTGTGTGCGCTTTCGGGCGTCTTCGTCTTCTTTTTCTGTCCGGAGACCCGCGGACTCATGCTCGAGGACATCGAGACGCTTTTCCACGCGGGCGGCCGGCAGCAGGACGTCCCCACCAAGTCACCGGGCTTCGAGCAGATCAAGTCCCCCGCCGCCGAGGCGTAAAATGCTCCGAAAGCAAGTCGGTTTGTGTTCGTAATCAAGTTACAGTTTGTTCTACCACGTTCTACCACGTCCTACTTGGTTCACTGCATCGGGGATAAATAAGCAAGTTCATTTGGATCATCCATCACCCACCCGTCAACGGATGTGAGCTCAGTTGACGTCTGAAGAGACGGGAGCCGTGTCTCCGGTATCACCGCCACCAGCAGCCTTGTCACCGCCATCTTCCGGTTCACTGCCCTCGTCCGTATCCACGGCGCTTTCCTCGGCGATTGGGACGCTTTTCACGGGTCCGGCAGACCGCCCGCCGCCGCCACGATTCCGAGGAGTTGGCGCTGCAGCAGCCTGCGGGTGATCCCGTTGCGAGTTGATCGCATTGGCGAAGGCCTCGAGTCGGTCTTTCACGAGGGCCTGGTCGATGGCTTCGCAGAATTGACCCACGAGCGCGTCGTGCTTGTAGAAGTGGTTGATCAGCAGCGTCTGCAGGCTGCGCACGACCTCCGCCACCGTTGGCGTCTGAGGTGGGTAGCGCAAGACGCTCACCCGTAGGATGATCTCCATGAAGTCTGTGAGGAACAGCTTCTTGTGGCCCACGGTGGTCATTTCATCCAGCACCACCAGCTTGCACGCCAAGAACGGGTCCTTGACGTCGCGCACGCGGAACGAGTCCGAAAAGATCTGGTACCTTTCTCTGAGGATTCCATAGGACACGTAAACCCTGTCAGCTTCAAGTGTTGGGCTCTTTAGAACTGGGCGCTGGGCACGTACAAAAGAGTGAGGAACTCTACGAGGTGCATGCCCTTCTTTTCACCTGGTTTGCAGTACTTGCCCATATGGGTATCATACAGTTCTTGTAGCTGCGATAGCGAGCGGTGGTTAGCGGTCTCTGCTCTGAGCCGCAGTCATGGAAACGAAAGAGTGGGAGCGTACCAGGGTAATATGTTCCGTGAAGACGTCGCTGACCTCTTCGGTGTAGAGGAAGCGAGAGCGAAACTCGTTCGCATCTTCTGGGACCACGGGCAGTATATTCTCCAGCAGCAGCTTGTCCACAGCTTTGGCCGGCGTGTCACAAACGTTGGCTAGACAAGCAGATCAGCGTGAGTTACATGGGGATATCGGCAGCCATTTGGCACGTACTTCGCGAGTATTTGTTCATGGCGATGCGGATAACGCATTCCAAAAACTCAAAGCGCGTGAGACTCCGGTCTGGGTTGTCCTTCTCCTTTGCCTCTTGTGTCAGCTCGAGGTTGGCTGCCACAAACACGTTCTCCAGGTCGGGCAGCGAGCAGTATTCCGACGCGTCATCCAAGATCCGAGCTTCAGAAAGGAACTCCGTGTAGCCAGACCACGGGATACACGACAGATCGTTCTGTAGTTGCGCGGCTGCTGCTGGCGTTAGAGACCCCAGCGGCGCCAAGTTCATCAGAACGTTGTGCCCACAGTATCGTCGATAGGCACTGCATACCGTGCGATACCAGCGCGTGACGCTAACCTCCACTTCGCGTCGCCTGGCCGGGTCCTTCACGAATCGGTCGATCTTGCACTGTTTCCAGTCGGCGGCGCAGGCTTTCGCGATAAACCCATCCGTGTCCACGTAGCTGCGGCACTCGGACTCGCGCTTGCGCCGAGCGAAGACGCTCTTGTTGATATCCCATTTGCCACGCCTCTCGCTGCTCTTGCCCGAGCTGCGTGGCACGAGCGTGTTGCACGGATCTCGGCCTCCTCTCTTCATGAGGCGAACCACGTTCAGACGCTCAAGGTCCCCGAAAACGTCGCCCTGCATGGCTGCTGCAGTCTCCGCTTCCTCGTCGTCCCCCAGATTGCTTCCTGGCGATACGAGGCGGCGCTGGCGATGCACCGGGCGACTAGGCCGCGAGCTGACGTAGTGCCAGCTCACATGAGCAGCGCTGTTTGGCTCACCGTTGGTGTCGACGACAGTGAAGAAGTAGTTGGTGGCACCAGGCGGGATCACGCGCAGTGCGCTGAAAGACACGCCGTCGCCCTCGTTTTCCCGACGCTCCATGGCCACACCCCGCCAGTCGTCAACCGACAGGTGCAAGCGCACTTCCATCGACGGAGTGATCTCAAACCGGTCGGTACTACCGGCGAACGGCCCTTGTCCAGCAGGAGTCCACGTAAAGCGGTGCTCGGTCCACAGACCGCAGTACCAGCACGAAGCGTCCACGATCGGAGCAAGGTGAGCCGGGAACACACCGGAGCCAGCATCGCTGTGCACCTCCTCAAACACTGCGATCGAGTAGAGTTTGTGCTGCTCTCGAAGCCGATTTGATCCGCCGCCGTCTTCGTCGTGCGCTTGGGCCTTGGGGATGAGGAAGCCTCGCGAGTCCATCACGGCGCAATTCCCGCTCATGTGCAGCCCGATGAGCGTCTGGTTGCTTTCAAGCTGCTTCGCCAGCAGCGTGCAGTCGTCGAGATCGAGGCGATTGCTGGACAAATCCAGATGCGCGAGCACCTTGTTGTTCGCTAGCGAGTCCGCTAGTGCTGTTACCACAGCTCGTGGCCGCAAGACGCCACCCGAGCTACTTGCAGCCCCCGCAGCCGAGCTGACGCCCGACGAACCGAGCGCATTCCACGACAGATCGCACACGCGCAGCGAGGCGTGGAACTTGAGGGCCTCGACGATTTTCAAGGCCCCAAGACCGCGCAGTTGATTCCAAGCCAGGTACAGCTCCTCGATGCGCGCGTTTTCCTCCAGGAAACGCGCGATGGCAAGCGTCCCTGCCGTCCCGAAGCGGTTCTCGGACAGGTGTAAGCGCACCACCGTTTGGTTGAGCGTGAGCGACTCGCAGAGCTGCTGCACCTCGCGGTCGCGCAGCCCTGTGTGCGATAGGTTGAGCGACATGAGCGAGCGTGAGCGGCGCATGAGCTCTGCCAGAGCCCGAGACGAGGCCGTCGCCAACGCGTTGTGCGACAGATTGAGTTGCTGCAGTCCTGCCGCCGTCGCCGCCGCACTGATGAGCCTCGCCGCAACCGTGTCTCCGATCCGGTTGTGCGAGAGGTTGAGCGACTCCACGCCCGGCAGCAGCGAGAAGCCCTCTCCGAAAGCCTTCGCGTAGGCGTTACCCATGCGATAGCTGCTCAGGTTGACTTCTTGCGCCGTGCTGCCGCTGGCATAGGACGCCGTCTTGTCCACGATGTGGCGCCGCACGATGCCCAGCGGCTCCGGGCACAGACGGAGATCGCGCACCGCGGCAAGGTATGTCGTGCGTGCGGATCTGGGTCGGCCACCGAGCTCCGCGCCGGCGTTGGAGGCCGGCGAAGGAGGCACGAACTTGTTGTTGTGCACGGTCTCCTGGCGATGGAAGATGCTCCAGAACTGCTGCATAGCCTCCGCCCCCATGTAGTTGGCAGGCTCCGTCGACGCACCCCCGCTGTCCACGTAGTCGCTGGAAGGCTCGACCGACTCGAGCGGTGACGGCGGCCGCAACACTGCCGTCTGCCGTCTGGAACGCCGTCGCGCCGGCACTAGAGCAGTCAGGAACGTCGCGGCGTCGGCCTGGCGGGAGCCGCGCGAAGCCGACGACGGTGGCGGCCTCGGCTTGAGTTTGGGCGGCGGCTGGCGAGGAATCTCAATTGCGGCCGGCCGGGTCTCCTCCTCTTTGAGCGCCGCTCGAGCAGCAGCCCGCACGGCCATGGGCGTCGCGGCCGCCTCGTCCTCGACGCTGGCTCGGCGAGAGCGAGACATGGGGCGAGACAAGCTGTGCCTCGAGGCTTCGTCCTTCATGGCAGCGACCGGCGACACGGCTGGCGCTGGCACTGGGCTGCGCAGGAATAACTTGGCAACTGCCTGATCCGCAGCCGGGCAAGGAGCTCAGCGAGGGTCTCACATTGAAGCAGTTGGTGCCAGTTGGTTGGTCAGAGACGCGGCCACTTCGGAGACCTCAAAGCCGCCATGAGCGCAGAGCATGCCGTCGAGGCGCCCGAGCGGCTGCGACGCGCGGAGACCGTGTTGTGCCACCGCACTGGGCGCATCGTGCTGGTGCTGGAGCAGTGCATGGACTCGCACAACCACCAGGCCGTGCTGCGGACCGCCGAGGCACTGGGCGTGCAGCACGTGTGGCTCATCGCGGCCAACGACCGGCAGCTCAAGATGCACCCGGACAAGAAGACGAAGAAGACCAGCGGCAAGAAGATCACCAAGAACTGCGCCGTGTGGCTCTCCGTGCGCGAGTTCTCGAGCATCGCGGCCTGTCTGGAGGCGCTGCGCGAGCACGAGGTGACCATCTGGGCCACCGACCTGTCGCCGCAGGCAGAGCCGCTCGGCGCCAGCAACAAGCCCAGCGAGCTGCCTGCTCGCCTGGCAGTCGTGATCGGCCGTGAGACGGACGGAGTGAGCCCCGAGATGCTGCGCGCGGCGCACCGACGCGTGTACTTGCCGCTCTTCGGCTTCAGCGAGAGTCTCAACTTGTCGGTGGCCACGGCGTTGGTGCTGCAGCGACTGCTGGACTGGTTCCCGGAGGCGCGCGGCGATTTAGACGAGCAGGAGAGGCAGCGCATTCGCGAGACATGGCACCCTCAGCTGGTGGGCAACCCGACGCAAGCAGCGCAGGCCGAGCCGTGGACGTCCGGCCGAGTGCCGATCCGTCCGCTTGACGACCTACGCCGCGACAAGCACGAGGCGTGGGTCCCCAAGAGCGTCCGCCGACGCGAGCAAGAAATGCCAGAGGTGAGGGAGCGGCTGGGCAAACGGAAGCAGCCCGAGGGCGAGGTGTCCGCCAAGCCCGAGGCGTAGTCCTCGACGGCTTCGAGCATGGAGGTTATCTGAAGGATAAGAGTTAACCTATATGCAAGGACCTTGGCTTCGACATGCTACTGAGGACGCAGCAGACTCAAGCAGAGACCACCATGCGCAGCAACTGCTGGGTTTTCTCGTCGTTCTTGGCAATGACAGCCTTGAGCGAGTTGATCTTGTGCAGCTGCTCCTTGACCTGCTCCTCCACTTCGCGGAGCTGCACTTGAAGAGGCTGCAACGCCTCCTCGGTGCGCTTCTGCTCGTCGGCCAGTGCGTCGCGCTTGCGCGCGTACTCTTTCCGCCACAAGTCGAGCTCCTTGGACATGGCGTCCAAGTCTTCGTGCACAAACTCGACGCTTTTGCCCACCGGGTTGGCCGCTTGGCAGAGCCGTTGGATGTCTGCACGCAGCGCGTTCATCTCTGCTAGCGACGAGGCGGCGGCGGCACTCGAGCTCTTCATGCGCTCCGGCTTGAACGATTTCTTGCGACGCCCCAGACGAATGCCAGTCTCGGCTTCGTTCGTCGCAGCCGCCGTGTCTTCGCCTTCCTTCGCGCGCCGGGCAGCTTCCTCGGCGCTCTGGTCTTTCAGAATGTCGCGCACCAGACGTCCGTGCTCGCCAGGAAGGAGCGCAGAGCTCGGTTGGCTGGCCTTGTCGTCTCCTGCTGCTGCGCCGGCAGCTTCATCCTCGCTGTCAGTGTCGTTGTTGTCGCCGTCTTTCATGATGCCGGCCACAGGGACAGCCTTGGCGTCCGGCACCATCAGCCGCCCTACCTCGGTGACATTCTCTTTGAGCTTGGGCGGGCGGCGTCTTGCGGTCGTGGGCCGCGACGTGCGGCTCGTGCCACTCGTTCCCGGGGCGCTGGTGCCCATGCGAGCCCCGCCATCGTCCCCGTCGTCTGTCTTGCCTTCAGCTGCACCCGCGCCAAAGCGTAAATTCCCACCATCGTTGTCGTCGTCGGCATCTCCTGCGATACCTTTCACTGCGAGCGGCTTCATTGGCCCTGAGAAGCTACCGGGCTCGGCCTCCTTCGGCTCTGAAGCGGGCTGCGCTTCCGCGCGCGGCTTGTGTTCTGGTGGCGTGCTGGAGCGCGACGGCTGCTTCGCTTCCGGTGTACGCTCTCGACTGCCAGGCTTCTTGCCCTTTTCGCCAGCACTACGAACTGCCGTGTCGCCAGCCAGAACGCGCTGCACGGCGTCTTTGGAGCTGCCGGCCTTGCAAGCGACTGTCAGCAACTGCAGGAACTTGCAAGTGGCCTCGGGCTCCAAGCCAGCGACGATCTTGGCAGGCTTGGCTTCCACCTCCACGTTGAGCTGGCAGCCAACGCACAGGATGATCTTGGTCAAGTAGTCGAGCTTGGGACCTTTCTCCTTGATGGCAGCAGAGTCCAGCTCGTCTCCGGCGAAGAGCCCCTCGGCAAAGCCGGTGACTCGAGTCACCTCGGAAATGACGTCGTGCAGGAATCGGAACGGCGGCTTCCCCAGCAGTTTCGGGGACATCTTGGGCTTCGTGATCACCTGCTCCACCAAGGTCTTCGTGCGCTCGATGTCGCCGTTGCACTCCGTGATGCTATGTAGCAGCGCTTCGTCGACGTTGTTGTCCTTGCCTCCGCCGCTGCGACTCTCCTTCCTGGCACGACTGGTCTCCGGTGCGGCCTGCCTTGACGATGGAGGAGGCGCTTGGGCTTCTCCTTTGCTTTCTGCGCTACGAGGTGGAGGCGCTGCAGCAGCTGGGGCGGCTCCTTCAGAGCTGCTTCTGGTCTCTGCTTTCCGATCGGGAGCGCTTTCTCGACGTGTCTAGCATGAGCTGACAATTAGCCTTCTACAAGAGCACACTGAGCAGCAGTCACGACGTACCTTTTCCTTTGCTTCAGCTGAGCCGCTGCGATCCTTCGACGATGGCCGAGCTGCAGCGGGTGCAGCTTCCGAGGCCGCAGTTGGTGCACCCGGGGCTACTTCCCCATCGGCTGTGAACGACGGAACCTTAGCGAGCGCGGTCTGCACGGCCTTAGCCCAGTCCTGCGACTTGTCCGTGGCGGCCTGCGCGAGGCCTTGCAGCAGCAGGTTGGTGTTTTCGGGCTCGAGGCCGGCCACGATCTTGGCCGAGCGCACGTCCACGTCCTTGCCGAGGCACTGGCCCACGCACACGATCATCTTGTCCAGGAAGGCGGTCTTCTGCGGCTTGTCCTTGAGATTGGCGGACGAGAGCTCGAAGGCATTGTAGAGCCCGTTGGCGAAGCCCGTGCTCTGCGTCACGGCCGTGAACACGTCGTGCAGGAAGCGGAAGGGCGGCTTGGCCAGCAGCTTGTCGGCCAGCTTGGGCTTGGCGATCAGCGGCTGCAGCTGCTCCTGCGTGCGCGCGATCAGCGACTCCAGCGTGTCCCCCATGGCGGCAGTAGGAATGGGGATCCTAAAGGGGCGCTTGGATCATGAAGGGACGTTCTCGAAGAGGTGGACAATAAGTGTCCTTATTATGTGTACCACACTAATGTCACAAGAGTGATTATGGCTGTACCTGTATTTAGCAACGCGCGACACACACGGCGGAAGAACTGACCGACGGCATTTGACACTCTGTTCGACGACATGGGCGTGCTGCTGTGGCTGTTGCTGCTGCTGCCCGTGGCCTTCTTGATGGCGCTAGCCTACAGCGCTAAGCTGCGTAAGAACGCCTTCATCTGGTTCTCGTACGCGACCATCACGGGCTGGTACTACTTCCGCGTGCTGCACAAGAAGTACTCGGGCGGCAAGGAGGCGGCGACGCCCCCCAGCTCCAGCCCCAGCTCTAGCGTCAAGAAGACCAGCCTTCCCTCCTCTTTGTCGCCTACCAAGCGCGACCCCGACCTCGTCTACTTCGAGTCCCGCGACGTGGTCGAGCGCCGCCAACAGGAACAGCATGAGCGGCTGGAGCGCAGCTGTGTGTCTGAGCGCTCAAGCCACATGAGCGACACGGGCTCCAGCGGAGGCTCCGATGGGAGCGTCACCCCTGGTAAACTCAAGCGCGGCCTCTTCCACAGCCGCCGTAAAGCCGCGGCCGAGGAGGCCGTGCGACGCGTGAGCGACGCGAGCCCCATCGACCTGCTGACAGCCTCGGGCGCATCCGAGACGAGCGGTCCCGTGACGCCCACCCGCAATAGCGCCACTAGAAGAACGTACACAGGGCGGAAGAAGCCCGTGTCGTGGGCGGACTAATTAGCAGTGACGACCCCAACGGAGCGGCGCCGTACGCGAGCGAGGCGGGAGAGGACAAGTTGACGCCCGCACTGCATGTAGAACAGGAAATGAAATTGCATGACAAAAAGTTGCTCGCCTCTCCTGTGCCGTCGTTGCATTCATGCTCTCATGTGCGGTTATTCAGGTATTTTGCCTTATTGTAATAAAGTTCTTGCTGTTATTTAGGTATTGCCTCCTTATTTTTAGGTGGACTTTTGAGTTGGAAAATCATCAAAAGAGGCGCACGACGAGCATGTTCGGGTTCAATGTGAACAAGCTCAAGCCCAACCTCAAGATGGCGGTGCACCGCATCGGCATCGTCAAGAACAAGAAGGCCAACGCGGCGCTGGCGCAGCGGCGAGAGGTGGGGCGGCTGTTGGCGGACGGCAAGGAGGAGAAGGCGCGCATCCGGGTGAGCTGAGGAGAGAGCGGCTACGAGTACGTACTGGACGTGGCTGGGCGGCTGACGGCGTTGTGTTGCTGCTGCTGTTGTTGCTGCAGGTGGAGGGAATCATCCGCGACGACTTCACGATGGAAGGCTACGAGATCCTCGAGCTGCTGTGCGAGCTCCTGGCCGAGCGGGCGGTGCGTCCACAAGTGCTCAGCTGCCTTCACTGGGTGATATTAACGTTGCTGTTCCACCTGCTTCCGTCGCTGTGCAGAACCTGATCAAGACGGAGGCGGACTGCCCGTACGACATGCGCGAGGCCGTGTGCACGCTCATCTGGGCGGCGAGTCGCACGGAGATCCCGGAGCTGGCGGAGGTCAAGAAGCAGCTCACCAAGAAATACGGGCAGGACTTCGAGGCGGCGGCAATCCGCAACGTGGACGGTTGCGTTAACGAGCGCGTGATGCAGAAACTCAGTGTACAGCCGCCCAGTGCGTTCCTCGTGGTCAACTACATGAAGGAGATCGCGAAGGAATTTAAAGTGGACTGGGAGCCGGAAGAGGCCAAGGTGTTGGATCCACTGGCGCCCATTCCGGCACCGACGGGGGATACCGTCATGAGTGCAGCCGTGTCGGGGCCCGACTTCGCTGCACTTTACGCCTCGGTGCGCTTGTCTGCGTTGCTTCTCAGCCTCATGTGGATTCTTACATGTGCTGTTTATCGTCGCGACAGGCTCCTCCACCAGGTAACATCCCGTCGTACCTGCCGAACGTGCCGTCCGGTTCGCCTAGCGGCGAAGCTCTGCAGACGTCCCTCTCGCGGCGGACGGTGGACACGTACACGAACCAGCCCACGCACTTCTACTCCACAAGGTCAGCCCAACCTGTTTCCACAGAGCAGTACGACGACGCCCCTGCCGACCCAATGCAGCCACTGGCCCCCTCACCAGCCGTGCACACCAATGCTCCTCCCGCTGCGCCAGCCGGTTCATCCTCGAACGGAGCCACCCCCGACTTTGACGAGCTCACCGCGCGCTTTGAGCGGCTGCGCAAGCGCCAGGACCGCCACGACCAGGACAACGTCTCGTTCACGTTCTAGAAGTGCATGACTATGGACACGCACCCGACCGTGCAGCGCAAAAGTATTGACCATGCGCCGACTTCTAAGATGCAATGACGAGAAGGCGGATTGGACGCGGCGCAAAAGTCAGAGCCCCCCTACAATCAGGCTGCTTAATTCCTGCTGTACGAAGATCTTTGCGGTACTAAGCATGTTGAACTTGGTGTCTGTCACACAACTTCAAGATCCGAGCGCACTTTCGAATTCGCCTCCACCTGCGAAAGAGCCCCCGCTATCGCCATCGCCATCGCCATGAGTTTCGTGTCTGTCGCCCCCGACTGCGATTTCCCCATCCAGAACTTGCCGTACGGCATCTTCTCCACCAAGACCAGCGACAAGAAGCGCGTGGGCGTCGCCATCGGAGACTTCGTACGTCCGTCTGGCCGGCACGCCTCGGCCTATGCTCTCGGCTAATCAGCTTTATGGCCTCTTTCTTCTACAGGTGCTGGACCTGTCGGTGGTGGAGATGGAGGGCCACTTCGAGGGCTTCGACGCCGCCTGCTTCCACGACGTGCGTATCCCCAGGAACTGAAGAGTACCCACGTGCTTCCACCTAACGACACGCGTTTTGGTTTGCCTTCCGTAGCCGACGCTCAATAGGTTCATGGCGCAAGGACCCAAGGCGTGGGCCACGGCGCGCGCGACCGTCCAGCGCTTGCTGTCTGCTGACGTGCCCACTCTGCGCGACAATGAGTCTCTCCGGCAGCGCGCGCTGATCCCCATGGCGAGCGTGCGCATGCACCTGCCTGCCAAGGTCGGCGACTACACGGACTTCTACTCGTCCCGTGAGCACGCCACCAACGTCGGCCGCATGTTCCGCGGAGAGGAAAACGCGCTGCAGCCCAACTGGTGCGTACTCAAAAAGTCGGCAGCGAAACGTCGAGCTTGTCGACCCACATCACTGACTTATTGCTCGTCTACCCTAGGCTCCACCTGCCCGTCGGCTACCATGGGCGCTCCTCATCCCTCGTCACATCGGGCACCAACGTGCGTCGTCCGTGCGGCCAGCTGCAGGCCGACAAGGCCGACCCGTCGAAAGGGTCGATTCACGGCCCGTGCCGCGTGCTCGACTACGAGCTCGAAATGGTGCGTGCTGTGACTCGTTTTCGGCCTCAACAGCAGCGCTGACAGTGGTGCATTTGCCCAGGCTTTCTTCGTAGGCCCGCCAAACAACCTCGGCGACCCGATCCCGATGGGCAAGGCGGAGACCCACATTTTTGGCGTGGTGCTGATGAACGATTGGAGTGGTAAGTTGACGGGTTCTTGCGATTGCCAGCGTGCTTAACGACGACCTAACGAGAGCAAACTTGTTGCTGACAGCTCGCGATATCCAGAAATGGGAATATGTCCCGCTTGGCCCGTTCGGAGCGAAGAACTTTGCGACTACCATCTCGCCGTGGGTCGTGCCCCTGGCCGCCCTGGAGCCATTCCGCTGCGAGCCGAGTTTTGGTCCAGTCCAGAAGGACCCAACGCCGCTGCCGTACATCACGGACCCGAACTACGCGCGTGGCACGTACGACATCAAGCTGCACGTACGTTGTCACTGTCGCCTCGTGCTTGTCTTCAAAGCTCTGACCGGTGCTGGTGATGAAAATGTGCAGGTCTCGATTCAGCCGGAAGGCTCCGCCCAATCCTACATTGTGACCAAGAGCAACTTCCGCAACATGTACTGGAACATGAAGCAGCAGCTTGTGCACCACACGGTCACGGGGTGCAACATGCAGCCAGGGGACCTCTTGGGCAGCGGAACCATCAGCGGCAGCACGGACGACAGCTTGGGCTCGATGCTGGAGTTGAGCTGGCAGGGATCTCGCGATGTCGTACTTGGAGACAGTGGAATCACCCGCAAGTTCCTGCAGGACGGCGACACGGTGGCGATCACTGGTTTCTGCCAGGGTGATGGCTACAGGATAGGCTTTGGTCGTTGCGAGGGCAAGATCCTGCCTGCTCACCAGTAAGCCGCCACCACATGTGTGCAGAATCGCAAATGCCTTGGGCACCCACCCACCACCCACTAAATCGTAGCTTCGGCTGGTTTGAAGAGTTCTTTGAGCGGCACTTTCGCCGAGAACTCGGTCGGCAGAGGAAACGAGGGGAATGCCAGCTCGTCGTCATGGTCCAACGAAGGCAACTTGGAGATACTGTGCTCAGTACTGCCATCCTCCAAGGCGACAACCGCCACGTCCGGTTCTTCGACGCCATCAAACTTGTCCTCCAATAGGGTGAAGTCGACGCCTTTCAGATGAAGCTTCGATTCCAGAGCTTCCTTCCACTCGTCCACGACGACTCCCACGTTGAGCAGTGCGGCCCCACTTCGGTCATTGTGCGCGCCAATGCGGCTTTTGATCTCACCCTCTTGTCGTGCTTCTGATGGCGACGCACCAGACGCCACACCCCATCGGCCACGCAGGTAGTCGAGTTTTTCTTGCTCCTTGTCGGTGTAAATCCCCTCGTGTCGACGCTTGGTCGCATTCGCAAAGCGACTCACCGGCGAGAACGAATGGAGCGCTTGCATCAGCAGGGACAGTGACGGATACTTGTCGCGAAGAGATCGGTAGTAGTCAACGAGAGCGGGAAACTCGGGAGCACAGTCGCTGCGCTGGGACGCGTGGAGGTACGCCGTCACCTCGCCTCGTAGAGAATCGGGCTTGCGCCCGAAGAGCGACTTGAAGTACGCTAGACTCAGGTCACTCAGGGTACTCAGCTTGGTCATGTGGGTGCTGTTCAAGTCGCGTAGCCTCGTGCGAGGGTTGAGCGCATGTGCCAAGACGAAGAGAGGCTGCTCCATTTGGCCCCATCCCACCTCCAACGCGAGCTGCACCGTGACGAACCCTTCGGCGGCCGCGAACAATGCACGCAGCTGGCCCATCGTGTCTGACAGCGTCATGCCAGCTCGGCACTTGGAGAAGGCGCGCGTGAAGGCGTGCAGCAACTTGTACACACGCTCGAGCAGCGAGCGATTCAGCGCGTTTTCCACCAGCCTTTGCGCAGTCGCTGCCCCTCGCTGCGTCCTCGCCTCGAACGTTTTCTCGTCAAGTAACACTTGGATGAGTGCAGCGCAAGACTCCCAGTCGCGGAAGGGGCTCGTATGGGCGCCGTTGTCCACTTCCGACAGGCGCTCGCTCACACACGACCGGATGGACTCCAGCTGCCACACGTCAATGAGCGAAGAGACGACAGTGAACAGCTCCGCAGTGGCCAGCAGCTTCAACAGCGGGAAGTGCAGCATATCCGCCATGTCGGAAAGAAACACAACCCGAGGCCAGTGTCTGGGAGCACGTAGAATGCCCACAGCCCGCTGAGCACTCGTGCTATAAGGCAGCACCACAGCAGCGAGAGCCAACTGACCAGCGGCCGTGCAGAGCCGGAGATGCGCATCAAGCCAGCGAGCAACCTCCAGTCCGTGGCTGTGAGCAAGTTCAGCCCCCACCGCCGCCCCCGCTTGTCGATCTCGCACAAATGACAGCGAGACGATAGCCTCCCCGTTGGTTACGACCCCTTCGATCGTTGGTACTCGCCCAGCTCCGAGTTGCTGGTTCCCTGACACGTTGCAGTGCAGCACCACGGGCCAGGACCCCACGGGCGGACAAGACACCAAGCCTGCAGTGTCGTTCGATAGTGCAGACGAACGCAGCGTGAGCGGGACGAGCTCTTGTAACTTGGTGAGTTCACTGAGAAGCGTTGCGCTGTGGATTTCATCCAGGATGCGGGTGCGCAAGTCCGTTGACGTCGGCAGGAGCTTGCTTGCCGCTCCAGCAGCCACAGGGACAAGTGCGCAGAAGAGTTGCTTGGCGCCATCGCTTTCCACCCAGTCAAAGGGCAAGTGCTGCTCGAGAAGAAGTTTCAGCAGCGCACGATGCAGCGAGGACGTGTCGGGAGAAGGCACCGAGGGCGCGCTAGCCACGACCAACTTGGCGCGCTTCGGCTGTGATGGCCCTCGTGTAGCTCCAGGGCCCGAGTCCCCGTGGGCCGCCGCGTCCTTCGGCATGTGGACGCACTTGGCCAAGTGGGTCTGCATGTTGCTCTTGCGCCCCGTGACGACCGTCGGCTCCATCGAAGTCTTCATGCTCTCCGGGGCCTTTTGGTACGCTTGCTGGCAGAAGTTGCAGCGCGCGTAATAGTACGCACTGTCCTTCTTGCGCTCCAGGCGCGTGAAGTAGTGCCATTCGTCCAGCGCCAGCCGCGACGACCCGTTACTCTTGGCACTAGGCGCAGTCACGACGGCGGCAGGAGCAACGATCGACGCGTCTGTCGCCGCACTGGCCCCCGCAGCCAGCGAGTTCAAGACCACACTGGGCGGCATGCCGCTGCCGCGCTGGTGCGGTCTGCGCCCCACTGGCGGCAGCTCACCCTCGAAATGCGGACAGAGCAGGAGGTGTTTGCGCATCTTCTCGCGCCGACCCACGAGCTTCTCCGGCACGAACAGCGGCTTGTGGTCCTCGGCGGCCTCGTCGTACGCCCGCTGGCAGTGCTTGCATACGGCGTGGAAGAAGTTGGACCTGCCGATGTAGCCCTCGTCCTGCAGGCGCGTGAAGTGCTCCCACTCCTCCATCATGCAGCCTTTGCCGCGGCCTCCGCCGCTCTCTGTGCTGGCGGCTTTGCGCTTGCGCTTCTCGCCCGGAGGTGTTGGTGTCGGTGCTGCGTCTTCAACCGCGTCTGCTCGGTCCTTGGCGACGGCGGCTGCTTCCTGCTCCGCTCGGTACTGCGGCGCGTACATGGGGCAGATCTTGAGGTGCGCGCGCATGGCGGAGCGCCGGCCCGTGAGCTTGGCGGGCGCGTTGAAGAGCTGCTTCTGGGAGAAGCCGGCCAGACAGTGCAGGCACTGCACATACCAGTATGACGAGTTCGGCACTCGGCCCTCCTCAGGCAGCTTCTGGAAATGCGCCCACTCGTCCATGGTGCAGCCGCGGCCCATGCTGCTTCTGCTTTAAATTCAAAGATCAAACGCACGATTGGCTAAAAACAAAGCAGCAAAAAACAACCAATACGCTCGCACTTCAACTTACTACACATTTGCCCGACCAAAGTGGTGCTCCACAGCAAAGTGTTTTTTTTTTAAAAATGGAACCGAAAATTTTGGAGCAAAGTGGAGTCTGCAAGCCTAGGTACCGTACTGCATGTTTTCCTCGCGCTCAGCGGCAGCGATGGCATGCTGACAATGCAGTGCCATCTTGTTCACAAGACGTATGTCGATGCAGCCGATGCATCTGTCCGCAGCACGCTCCAGAATGGCCAT
>KV733394.1:0-15197 GCA_000500225.2 Phytophthora pinifolia
GACCTGCGCACGTGGGCATGGTTCGTACCGGCTTGAAAAACGAGCTCATCACACGTCGCAGCGAGCTGAAGCAACGCGTTTCGATAGCAATTGGAGACGTCAAGACGAAGGACGCGGAAGGCACGCTTATCAGCAGAGCAGAAGAAACCCAAGCGCCTTTACAGGCAGCTCGTTCGTTTAATGCGACAACTGGAAGCGGAGAAGGCTCAATCTGCAGCCTAACGATGGGAAAAATCTGCGTGTTCACGAAGACAAAACACCGGTTATGCTACTGCCAAATATGCTACTACGATAAGGATAGGGTGGACTCACAGAGAAGAATGTGCAAGGTTTGCGGGGATGTTCGTGGCCGGCCAGGTTCACAGGAGGTTGAGCGTCGATCCGTATGTCACGTGGGAGACGGGAGACGCGTCGTCCCAGCCGAAGATGCCAGGCTCCATGAGCGAGGCCAGCTCCTCCGCCAGGTCAGTGTCCGTCCACTCCGACAGCGACGTGCGCTTGGGCTCATCTCCTGCGTTCCAGTCGCTCGGAGCTCCAAAGTCGATGACCAGCTGCGAGGATTTCCGGGTCATTGAGACTCCCGCCATGGGGTTCTTCTGGTCTCGGAGACGCACGGAGAACTGCACTTGGTCCTCGCAGAAGGTGTAGCGAGTCTCGTTGACGCTCTGCGGGTCGTTCAGGTTGGCAAGGCAGTCGCCTAGTGAGCTCGTGAGCAAGTCGCCCAGACACATAGGCTCGCCGCAGTCCGCCACAAACAGCGCCTCCACCACAGTGTCGCGACTTGAAGGCTCCATCGGGGCAGAAGAAGAAGATGCAGGCGGCGTTTCCGCGAGCGCTGGAATGGGAACTGGAGCTTCAGCTAAAGCTGGAATCGGAATCGGTTCCAGGGGCACCACGTGATCCGTCCCGCCCATCTCCGTCTGTGTCACCTGTGACGATTCCCGCTCAGGCTCCTGCTGCTGTTGCTGCGGGGTCACGAGTTCCAGCTTCTCCGCAGTCACTTTGCGTCTCTTGACGGGCTGCATTTCAACCTCCAGCACTTCGACGCGTTGCTTCTTCCTGGCGTCTCGGAGCCCGGGGCGGTGGGCGATCTTCGGGGTAGGCACAAGGTGCTGCACCTTGTCGAGCCACTCGTGCAGACTCAGGTCACCCTTGCCGGCGCTGCGGCGGCTACGCTCGTCGATGGCCCAGGCCCTGAGGAAGTCTGTGCGCAGCCTGCGTACGTCGGCGCACAGTTGGTCCAGCTGCGTCTGCGTCAGGCGCTCCACGTTGCGCGCACTGCGCTGGTACCTGCTCTTGCCGGAGAAGCCGTGGCCGTGCATCTGCTTCTTGGAGATGCGCATGGGGCAGCAGCTGAGCATGTGCGCCAGCCACGCGCGCAGCGATGTTCGGTCGGCCACGCCTGCCAAAAGCCCATCGCGGAAGAGCGTCAGCAGCTGAGCCAGGTACGCGTCCTCCTCGGGGCTCCATTTGCCGAAGCGCACGGGCACGTCGCGCTGGATAGCGCTCTGCAGGAAGGTCAATGCACGGTCAGTAGCCGCGAGGGCGGGCGAGAGGCTGGGAGGCTGGCTCACGGAGGAGGAGGAGGAGGCGGTGGGGCTGCTGAAGGCCAGCAACCGCTTGGAACGGTAACGTTTACTCATTGCGAAGGATGAAGGAGGAGGTTTGCCACGTTCGCGGCAAATTGAAGAGTGGCAAAGCAACTCAAGGGCGGACTGAAAAGAAGGCGGTGGCAAGTTTTTCTTCTCCCCGTCGTTTTGGCGAGTGCGGGCCCAGATAGACGGTTCGAATGAAGTCACGAGTTTGTGGTGGTGATCAAGCGGAGACTGGAAAATCGAGGCTGCTGGCGCTGCGAGTGGGCTCATGCAGCCGCAAGCGGCCTGAGAAAGGGGAATCAGCGTGAAGTGGTTTGGTTTGAGCTGCTGCTTGGTGCTCGCTGGATGGAGACGCTGGGGCTGTGATGGAAGTGCGGATTCGAACCGTGTCAAGTGTGTAACGGTTACGACCACTTCAACGTCCCAAGATACGCATACGCGGTTTGACAACCATTGGCGATCTTTGCATAGATGCAGTCCAGCCGCCCTGCACCGCCGCAACTGTCGGGAAATTCATTCATTTGCCTGCTGCGATGTGGATCACACTGGCCTTCTCTGTTATGGCCTCCATCATTCACGGGAGAGCCTTTGCGATGTATAGCTAGACTGCAGCCGAAGATCCAGTGGCGGAAAGGAAACATATGGCTCGTCACTTTTGGTGCAATTTTCATTCACGTCTGTTGCGGCTCACAGGTTTCTTGCTAGCGACGACAGCGGCTGGGATGATCAACGAGCCGGGCCGAAGGATATGCTGACGAGGCCAGCGCAGCTTCGTCTTCGTTTAACGCCGGCTGTCGCCTCGTGAATGCTGACCACGGAGCAGAGCAGCAAGTCTCGTGCGACACGTTTCCCTTCGCCATACGCACAACGCACGTAGCGCGCCTCGCATCCACACAGCAAGAGCCGGAAGGCAAGTTGAAGTGCTCGCGCCCTTTCAAACTGTACCGTTAAAATGGTACGGTATCTTCGACTTCACGTCGAAATTTCGGTGAGACTGGCCAAAATGCCGCGACGTCGGGAGACCAAGGTGCTGCTCACGCTCGCGAGCGTCCGCGGTGCTTTCGAGCAGCAGACGCCACTATCCGTGAAGGACGCGCTGGGTGTCGTCCATGAGGCGCAGTTCCTCATGCACCAGGAGCCGAACGTCGTCTCCGTTCCGCAGCGAGCTTCAACTTATGGCAAGTTGTTGCCTCTGTTTTAATGGATACATTGCCTTTGTCAGCTAAACCAGGATTACGTGTTCATTTTGCAGTGTTCGGAGACATTCATGGCCAGTTCTTCGACCTGATGCAGCTGATGGACGCCACCGGAGTTGCCGATCTAGCGGGTGCGTGCGGTTAGGCCTGGCCGGACTTCGTTTCCTGTACCAACTGATTTTCGTTTCTCTTTTGCTGAAGAACGCGATGTGCAGTTGGTATTTCTCGGAGACTATGTGGATCGCGGAGCCTTCTCATGTGAGGTCATGCTCTACCTGCTGCTGCTGAAGATTAGGGTACGCATCACTTCGCCATATTTGCCAGTACTTCTTTGCCACTTTGCGGCGAACTAACCAGTTCCCCAACAGTTTCCCGACAAAGTGGTTCTGCTCCGCGGGAACCACGAGTGCGAGTCCATCTCGTCCTTCTATGGCTTTCGCACCGAATGTACGTGCTCATACATCTTCATCTTGCTTGCAGTCTAACACGGAAACAAATTTCCAGGTCGTGTCAAGTATGGCATCTCGGTGTACTACCACTTTTTGTCATGTTTTCAGTCGATGCCCGTTGCTGCTCTACTGTCCACATCTCGCGGAAACGTTTTATGTGTGCATGGCGGACTCTCACCCGAGTTAAACAGTATTGAAGACATCCAAGCTATCGATCGACGTCGAGAGGTCCCAACCGAGGGGTTGTTGTGCGACTTGCTGTGGTCGGACCCTCTGACACCGCATAATGCGGATGTGGATGCAGAAGCGGACACTCAGGTGTCCTGGAAGCCCAACCAGGTACTTTATTGAGAATACTGTATTTATTTGTGGCAACGCTAATCTGGTTGGATTTCGTCGCCTGCCATTGGACGGAGTACAGGCTCGTGGCTGTTCCTACTACTTCAACGCCGCGGCGGTGTTTGATTTTCTGGCGAAAAACCAACTACTCTCGATGGTACGAGCTCATGAATATGAGGACGAGGGCTTCACGTTCCACTTCAGCTCGGAAGATTTCCAGAAATTGGACAAACGCGAGGACAAGTCCATGCCTCCGCTAATCACCGTCTTCTCCGCGCCAAATTACTGCGACAGCTACGGAAATACGGTACTCGTGGTGGTGGCATTGGATGTGCACTCAACTTATCACTAATTTGTGTCTGGCCAGGCTGCCTATTTGTTTTTCAGAAACGAGCCTTTTTCGTGGGAGATCCAGCAAATTGACACGGTGGGGCATCCAGCTCCACCGATCGCCAGCGCCGAACGAGGATCCGATATGTGGCGATTATTCAACCAGACGTTGCCATTCCTCCCCGCCAGCAAAGAGTTTTTCGAGGAAGTTTTGTGGCTGGCCGATGGACAGAGAGCTCAAAAGAGCGCTGTCATTGCGCCAAATTCTCCTGCTGGGTGTTTAGACACTAACGTGTCAAGTGGAGACGCGGATCCAGACGATGAAACGCCAGCAGGTGAAAGGACTTGCAGCAACAAACGAGCGTGGGTGTAGGGGTGCACCTTTTTTAACTGTTTCTATCTTGTACCATTTTTGTCAGAGCGGCGCCGACGTTTGACGAGTGAAATGCATCCACAAGCAATCCGGAAGGTGTTGGACGATGAAGTGGACAAGTGGCAGCTAGTTGAAGACAACACATCGCACGATTCGGTACACGAATCGACCCCCAGAATCCAACGCAGACCATCCCTGAGCAACATGGGGGAGAAGCACCACGCTGACGGCCTCAACGACGACCGCCCTAATGTGAGTCATCCACCATGACAGATTTGATGAAGCTTTATAGTCGATCTAACGTCATTGTTACAACCAACAGCTACTTTCGACGAAAGAACTTGACACGGTCAAACTCATGTTTTCGCTTATGGACACAGACGGTAGCTTGGAATTAAGCTCCACCAAGGTTTCACAGTTCATCCTAAATATCCTCGGTACATTTTTTCATTAATATTTCTATGGGGCACACGATCTTTCTAACACGGAACATTTTTTATTTTCACAGGCGAAAAAATCAGTGCCGCCGATGCCAAGAGATACTTGGATGCTCTCGATTACGATCGCAATGGGGTAGTGGACTTCGCAGATATCCTTTCGTGGGTCGCCGTCATGAAGGCAAACCACAACAAGCACGATTCCATCTGCCTCCTCAGCTGGTCTTCACTGCAAAATGGTGTTCGCCTGATGACGCGCCACGTCAATTTCAGCAAGTTCTACTTGTGGCTGGCGTTGGGCTGCTTGGTGCGGGATATCGTCGTCCCCAAGCACCGCAAAGTGATCAAGTCGTCGTCCGTCCGACTGCTCGGCTCGATTTCGCTGGTTTTGTACATGGTGAGCCTCCGGTCGGGTCAGAACGACGCTCGAGATGGAGCGGCGCCGCGACTGTCTCCCTTCCAAAAAGCTCTCAAGATTTTCAAGCACATACTTCTGTGAGACAAAGGCGGGATGCTAGTAGGCACACGGTTATCAAATTCATTCTTCGTCTTCTTCCAGTTCCAGTTCCAGTTGTTCCTCCAGCTCGATATCTGGGATGTCGCTGAAATCGACAGTGATCCCAAGCTTTCCCACGGCCTGGGTAAGATATTCCAAGGTTACGCTCCGATCGTGAGCGTTGTGGAGCTCCTGGTGTTTCCGATGGTCGTGCATACAGTGTCTGCATAGCGTCGGGTTCTCGCTGTTTGGCTGGAAGCCTGGGCAGATGAGGCCTGTCGTGCAGATGGTGCACTTGGGGAAGCGTGTGTTGAGGTGAGCGATGATAGCCGCGCGCTTGCCCTGCCGAATGCGCTGTAGCTGGTCGCGCTTGTCGTCCTTGACCACGCTCGTCTGGCGAATGACGCTCTCAACTTGCTGAAGCTGTTGCTGCTTCCTTCTCTCTAGCTCGTCCCTGGTGGGACCGATGTATGGCTTGGTAGCAATCAGCGTGAACTCCCGACCAGCAGCAACTACAGTAGAAACACGAAGAAGTTCTGGTGTTAGTATATGTACAAGCTCAATAAGTGGAAAAAAATGATAAAAACTGGTATGGAAAAGCACAAACTTGAACAAGGGCGTCCGACAAAGTTCGTCATTCCTTCCACTCGGCCTGGAACAGCGCAGAAATTTTCCTCCAGATCCCCCAGCTCTTCGGGCCGACCTAAACACCCGTTCGTGTTGCTGCCCCAAGTGAAAACCTGCCTCAGGTGTGTCAGTCCGACGGAACTTTTCGGCTCTCCACCAATCAGGAACTACCTCGTCGTCGACTGAGAGAGCCACATTGTGGTACATGCCCGCGCAAACTTTCTTGATAAGTGCGTGGGTTGTCAGGAAATCGGTCACCAAACCCGGCGACGTTGAGATCTGCTTCCCTCCTTGAGCGAGCTAGCAGCATCGACAGTCGTTAGTAATGTGGTACGAGTTGAGTACCGTGGTACGTAGTACCTGCCCCAAACGGCCACTACCCCAGGTGTACACCTGCAACGGAGGCCAAAACGTTTAGTTTGAAGTGCTCACTTTCAAGATTGGACTGGTTCATTACGCACCACGCCACCTTTCAGCAATGGAGGTATCAGAACAACCGCCACCGAGTGCCAACACGCGCACGCAAGCTCTACGATGATGTCGGTCTTTAGTGCTTCGACAAGCTTTGGATTCACGAACGAAGTGTTATCTCCATGTCCTAAACGGCTGCATTGACAACAATTGAGGTTTAAATGTTAGAATGTTAGAAATTTAACAACCGAGATCACTTCTCAGCACAAAACTGCTCGCTTTACCCGCCATCACCAGTGCCCCACGTATATGCCTGGCCATCAGTTGTCACCAAGCCGGCGTGCATGGCCCCGCAGGAGATCTGAGCGACACACGTCAGCTATTTGTCTTCCAACGCCACTCTACTGTGAACGTACCTGGCTGACTTGTAGTCGGGCCATGCTGCGAGCGATGCTGGAGTGATCGTTCGTGTGAAACGTGGCTCCAAACGCCAGTATTTCGCCTTCGTCCGTGACAGCAAACGTGTGGTTGGTACCGACATCCACTGCGCTTATGATGCAGGTCTCGGACACTGTTCGTTCCCACAGTCGAGGCTCGATAGAATCAACGCCATATCGCACTCGAGCCTTCTTGGACAGCGCCTCCGACAGATTGTGGACTGGTTCAGTGCCGAGTTGGCAGTGATCGTTCTGCCCCCACGTGAAGACGTCCCCGTCCTTCGTAATCGCACAGCAATGAACTCTCCCAACGGCGATATGACTGATCCCTTCACCACAGAGTGCAAGCAGCTTCACAGGATAGACGAAGTCTTCTTCTCCTCCCTTCTCTTCGTCGTCACTTTCGTTTGGGTCGTCTACGTCGTCTTGCTCTTCTTCCATTCTCTCTGACGGTGCAACACTTCCTCGCTTAAGAGCATCACTGCTTTCACGTAGGACCGATGCCTCGACGGGTTTGGTCCGAGCAACTCCGGCTTCTTCATCAGAATCCAAGTCGCTATCGTGGCCGTACGTTTGCTGGGCGAGTGCTGCTAGCGAGGACGCCGGTGCAAGTCCAGTGGGTCCCTTCCGTTTGCCCCACACATAGACGTCCCCAGTGCGACTCACCGCAAAGGCGACATCCGAGTCAAAGCCCTGTTTCCACAACAAGCGTCAATCTCTACCCGACACTAACAGACGACGAAGATTCTTACCGCGTAGACGTGCGCAATGCTGCGTCCACGCAGCTTTTTAATGATCCGCGGCGTGGCGGACGACTCGACGTCGCCATGCCCGAGTTGTCCCGCGAAACCAGACCCGAAAGACCACACGCCGCCCAGCATATCAAGTTGACGTTGATACTCGTCTTCCTCTTCTTGGCGGTGACGAATCTCTGGCAAAAAGGTACCAATCAGTACAACGATCAACTTTTGTCATTCCTGCCTTTGCTGTACCTGCAGTGCGCTGCGCAGTCAATGAGGCCGTGAGTCGCTGTACCAACGCGCGTTTCCCTCCTTTCTGGGGCAAGCCACGAGCGATGCAGGACGCTCGCAGCATCTTGGTCTTCATGAGAGTTAGGCATCGCAAGTCCAGCTGTACGCAAGACCAACAGTTAGGTCTACTGCTTCCTCCTACGGGCTCCAAACTAAGCCTCACTCGGTCCCATGCTGGGTTCGTGAGCAGGTCTTCTGTGTCTTTAATCGGCAAGAACAAGAGCTTGCGGAAGTTGACCGCGTCTTTGCCTGTGGGCACGCGGATGTTCGGCTTCTTGGGTCTCAGGAACGCCATGGCGGATCGAGTGGCGTCTGATGGCGAAGCGACACGAGCCCAAAATGTGATAAGTTGAAGTCATTTATTTGCTAACTTGCGGGGATTGAGGACGTGGCACGACGGACGTGGCGAGGTCCGTGGACGCCATGGCATCGACCCGCGAGGAGTCCAGCACCTTGTTGTGCAGCCGCGTTCGCCTCAAAATGTGCACGGGGTTTGACGTCTCGAAGTTTTCTTCGTAGCTGAGTACAGAAAACGTTAGTTTCCACGTTGAAACGTGCAGCAGGATGCAGCAACGTACCACTTGTAGGCCACGACGGGGAGAATGCAAGCGACGGAAGAGAGGAAGAAGCCGATCCAGAACCCAGGAAGGACGACCACCGTGCGCCAAACGCCTTCCACGTCTCCGGTAACGTGGTCGTAGGTGGCAATGACCACGAGGAACACAGCCAGCGAAAGTGCGTACGTGAGGCAGACCAGCCACGTCCAGTTCCACGTCTCGCAGAATATCTGAAAGTGGACGATGGGGACGATATAGAAGAACGACGCGACGCTGGCCGCCCAGAAGGAATCCCCTTGACTGAGATTGCAGTGCCACGCCAGTACGAGCGGCACTGCGGTAGTCACCACGGCGTGGAAAATTGCCAGCGTCGACGATTTCGCCATGGTGCGAGGCGAGAAAAACATGTCGGCAGCCCCAAACCGGTACAACTCGGGGTACTTGGAAGCGATCGCCTCGAGCAAATCCGTCTCCATCACAGCTCTCACCGTCACTGGCAACGCGGTGAAGACCACGTTGTAGGCGGTGATGTACAGGTCGCAGAAGAAAGTCTGTTGAAAAAAAACCAAAAAACAAAAACAAAATATTAGCCACGACGTGTCAATAATACTAACCAAACCAATATTTGTACCTGGCCTGAGAACGCCGAGGCGATGCCATAGATGAATTGTGGCAGCGTAAAGACGATGTTCTTGTAGAAAAAGTAGTCGATGCACTGAGTCGTGCGGAGGTAGGACAGTCGACCTGGCAACAGATAGAGATGTCCCTATTAGTGGAGCCGAGTACCAGTTGACTCGAGATCTCTGTACTTGCCATGGTAGAGCAGGAGCCGGCCTAAGTGGCTGAACTGCTGAACGGAATAGTCGGCACTTCGCACAGCTTGCATGCCTTCTTGTCCCATGACTCCGACGCCAACGTGAGCTGCGCGTATCATACTCACGTCGTTTGCTCCGTCGCCCCTGGAAAACACGAAAAAGGTCCATCAGTGCGTTCGACTGAGACCACGAAAGTGAAGAGGGTCGTACACTGCCAGCGTAACATCGGGGATGCCTGCTTTGACCAGCTCCACGACGAGCGCTTTCTGAATAGGCGACGCCCGACACACGATGACAGTGGCAGACTGCAGAGAAAGCTTCAAGAACTTGTCCCGGTTGATTGGCAGAAGCGCCAGCATTAGAGCCCCGCCGTCGATCAGCACCGCTTGGCTTTCCTACTCGCATCAGGCAAGGGCAAAAGGAAACGTTAGTCTCGACGTCAGCACGTACGTTTGATTGTCGGACAAGTGCGTACCTTGGAGTTCACTAGGGCTTTCTCGAGTTGCTGGGTCATTTCAGCACGCGTTGCAGCTTGGATGATCACTTCCTGCATTTTCGGGGTGACGACTCGGCACAACTTGCCCATTTCAAGAGAAGTCTCAAGCTTGTCGCCTGTCAAAACCCAGATCTAGTGGTGAAAAGAAGGTGACGGCAAGTTAGGACCCGAGATCAAGGCCAAGCTTTGCGAGCGGCTTACCTTGATACCTGCCTTCTGAAAGAGCGAAATGGTCTCTGGTACACCAACTTGCAGCTTGTCTTCAACGGCTAAAACTCATTTTCAACAACGAAAGGGTAAGCGCTCCCAACACACTGGATGATTCGTATCCACCTCATTCCACGCACCACTGGTCCCGATCAGAGTGAGCTGTTGTTCAATCTCGTCTATCAGCGCTTGGGTCTTCGTTTCTTTCGCGTGAATGTCGAGTTCAGCCTCATCATACCTCTCTTCCCATATGTTGTAGTAATTTTCATCCTACACCGCGTTTTTTTTAATGTTCAATTAGTAAAAAACACACAACAACCACATCAAAAAAACGTCACGAACCAGGTCTCGTTCAGCGAAGAGCAAGATGCGGAAGCCTTCCTCTGCAAACTGCGTCACGTGGCCCATCGTCTCGGCCTTGTCGGACAAGAAATGCTTGCACCGCTCCAAGATGACGCTATCTGCACCCTTACACAAGAGTTTAATGCCGCCGTTTTCATCGCGAACAATGATGGACATGCGCTTCCGATCGCTCGAGAAATGGACCACACGCAGGATCTGGAACGTCAGCGTGTACGTGACTGTCTTCACGTGTGAGCCTTGACGGTCCTCTTCGGTGATCGCAATGTAGAGCTTCTGGCCGCATCTCTCGAACAACTTCACTCCCATCGCCTCCGCGCCACGGACTAAAGCGCATTCATCGGGAGAATCGGAATTGTACGACAACGCTCCGGTGGCTCGATCGTACTCGCAAACCACAGTGTGGCACAAGGCCATCGCTAGCGCCAGGTGGCTTTCTCGAGACTCGAGATTCTTCAGTAAGCGGCGAAAGTGCGAGACGGTCGCGGGCTCGCTCGGCGTCGGGTCTTCATCGTGTAAATTCGGCACGATGCTCGTGCTAATGGCATCAAGCGAGGAGATGGAGACCCCGCTGAGCAGCGGGCGCTGTTGCTTTGTAACGTAGACCTGGCCACCCACACTGCATTTCCGGAACACCATTAGGTTCTGCGTCAATGTCCCCGTTTTATCCGTGAAAATGTACTTGACTTGGCCCAGTTCGTCCGTGAGAGACGACGTGTTGGCTCTCGCTCCTTCCCCGTTGGCATTCCACATCTTGGCATCCCAAGTGATGAATTTGGCGTGGACCGTCTTGATGATCTCGACTGTAACCACCAGCGAGATAGGGATGAGCGTGTTCATGAGCACGACGAACGAGAGGAAGAGCAGGACGGATTCCGAAGCTTGCGAATGGTCTTGATCGGCCACGTACGTCAGCTCAGTAGAACTGAATCGGAAATGGCGCACACAAGCGGCGATGGCACAGAGAAGCACCTGGATGAAGAAGACGAAGACCACGGTTCGGCTCATCCGAGTCTCCAGGTGACTGAGTTTGTGGTGTGCAGCTCGGGCGTTCTTCATGATTTTGGTATCGTGACCTACAACATCATCAGGAGGTTAGCAATGAAAACGACTCGAGAAGGTTCCTGCAGCCAGCGCGACCTGTGTAGACCACGAGGATCATGGCCCATTTCGTGTTCATGAGCGTCGAGCCACGCGGAAGGAACTGCTTCTCGCTCAGGCTGTACATCTTGGAGTCGATCGACAGGTTCCCAGCGAAGCGGTACAGATCCTGGTCGGGCTGCTCGCACTTGATAAAGTATTTGTCTTTGTCTCGACACGTTTTGTCGAACACAAAGCTCGTCGTGGCGCGGAGCGACTCTCGAGCCTTCAAATTCGCTTCTCCGTCCAGGTTACTGGTGTCGATGAAGCACGAGCCTAAAATGGCCATTCTTTAATGAGAACATAAACATAAACATAAAATCCTTTTGTGGGCAGCTTCTTACCGTTTTCTTCACTACTCGCGAGAATGATTCCGTCCGCCGGGATGGCTTCACGCTCGTGTATTCGAACCAGATCACCAACCTAGAGGAAGCCGCTCAAATCGTCAGATACGTTGTAACTTTCCCTACAAAAAACGTTGTGGAACTTTGGAGCTGCACTTACTTGAATGGATTCCCAGACGATGTGCTGCTCTTCGAAGTTCCTCAGTACCAGCACAGATTTCGTGTTCACCAGGCCATCGGAAAGCCGTTTATTCTGTTGTGGGACATCAGCGATCGCAAAGTGAGCGCAGGAAACACTGGATAAAATCGCGTTGGCTCAGATAAAATCTCACCCGGTCTTCGATCGCTTCGCGTAGTAAACTTACACAAACGACCATTACCAGCGGCACGATCGCTGTTACAGGCGTTAGTGGGGAAATCTGCTTGATAGACTGCAGAATGGCGATCACCAGGAAGTACAGGTTCGCCGACTGGTAAATTAAAGGGGAAGAGCGTTAGCAAAATGACAACCAACGCCGCACGAGTAGCTGCGTCATACCCGCCGGAATTCCTGAAGCAAACACAGTGGCAGGAAGTTAAGCAGCGTGTACTTGGATGTGTGGATAGCGTTGGAGATGTAGGTGGGTTTCAGGTGCGTCGTCTCATCTCGTTCAATCTGGAAGGGGTCGACGAGACGGTAGGGATGGCTGATCACGCTGCCCCGCCGCTCCATGTCTCGGACGGAGCGTTGGTGGCTGAAGAGCAGCGGCTTGACCGCAATGGTGAACTTCCTTGGGCCGTGAGACCCAGAGCCCCGCCCTGCGTCGTCGCAGCCCTTTGCGCTCGAGTCTCCGGCTCCTCCGCCCGCCTCCCCCTCGTGAGAGACTGATTCCGCCAGCGTGCTGCTCGTGTCGGTCGGTTTCCTAAGCGTGCCGCGTTCTCACGACCACAAGTCGAGCCCAGTGCCATGCAGTGAAAAACAAGCGGGTGGAGGCTCTTAAAGAGCAGAAACCAAGGCAGCACTCGTCTTGGCGGTGGCAGGGCGTTTCTCGCCGCGAATTGAGCTTGGGAGAGCCTGAAGAGCGCCTCTGGCGGCCTGGTGCCGCTGCGGCTTATAAATACAGAGTCGACGCTGCCGTTACCAGCTCTTGGCTGCCCACACACGACAAGTATTTATACGTCGGCAGCGCACTGGAATGTACCGGTCTTTAGCGCGCCGGCAATAACAATCAATACTCAGCGTCGTGGGAGCACTCGAAACTGCTTACTGCTGAGAAGTCTTTCCGCCACATGCGCTTAGCGACGTCAATGACGTCAATGACGTGCAAATTGCGCTGTGTAGTTCAGGCTCGTGGGATCAACCTCAAAACGGACAAACATGTTCGAAGCTGGTGGTTAGTTTCTGGGCAGCGATGGAAGCGGCAAAGCGTGCAACATACATGATACTGCAGAGCAAAGTGTGTCGACCACCAAAATCTTCAGTTTATGTGCTGCACATCAACTAGTTTCATATATAATACCCTTTTAATATAGTTTATGACTCACTTCGGAATCGCATATCACCCTCACTTGTCAAAATGGTACGTAATTTACGCAGGATGTTGCCGTCGCACTTGGCCCTAACGCTATCTCCTTCTGGTACACTGTGTGTATATCTAGGCCAACCAGGCAGCCAAGAAGGCCCAGAAAGCCAGCGCGTCGCTCAGCACGCGGCTGCAGCAGTGGATCGTGTCCATCAATGTGCTGTACTTCCTGTACTGTATCGTGTGGCACTACAGCTCGGTGACCACGTGGACGCTCGTGGGCTACGCTTTCCTGTCTCTGTCCACCTACCTGAGCTACTCGTGGGTCGTAGGAGCTGCCGAGGAGGGAGGAACAAGCGAGTACGTGGAGCCACTACTTCCTGAGGTTGATCTTATTGACGGATGGACCCTTTTAATGTGCTGTGTCCATTTTAGATATGCGATGGACGTCCTGCTCGTCACGCTGTTCGTGCAGGCTGGCCTCATGGTCTCGAGCTACTTCTGGCTCGTGTACCTCATCATCCCGGGCTACTTACTCTTCCACGCCGGCCGCATGCTGCTCAACTACGTCTTCACGCCGGACTCGTCCGAGGAGGAAGATCCGGCCGCACTCAAAAAGAAGGAGAAGGCAGAGCGCAAGGCCGCGCGCCCCAAGTTCAAGCAGGGGCGTCGGTAAATGGACGCTCGTTATGCGAGTGAAGCAGCCCTGTGTGGCAGATTTCCATTCGAGTTGATACTTGACATTCAATCTACAGATTGGGGGCTGGTAGTAGGATTCCCTTCTTGACCACTACGGTGACCGACGCCGTGTGTTTGAGGTTTTGCAGCAATGTATTGTGCACCGCTCCCTTGCAGCTTTTCGCTGCTTGCATGTGCTGCTGAGATGACGTGAGGAAGGCCCTCATTTGTAGTGTTGGCGTGGGTCGTGGCGATTAGCCAAAACAGAAGAACTTCCTCACGAAACTTCATAACTTCCACGGCGGCCGCGTCCGCGCTGACAACGCCGCCTCGTGGTCGCCGCTTGCTTTGTCCAGGGACCGTCCTTGTGATGATGTTGGGCGTGGAGTCCGGACGCTTGCTTGCTGCTCCTTCTGCTTCTGAATTTGAGACGCGATGGCCGAAATCGCCTTGGGATGGAACGGCAAGCTGGTCGGCGCGTCCGGGTTGGCGAACGGATGCCGAGCGATCTCATACAGAAGGTCCTCGGGCAAGCGGTGAAGCAACTTACAGCAGGAGACGAAACCCTTAGCCTCCGTACCCTTCAAACCATAGCGGCTTTCCCGTAGCGTACCTGAAGGGCAACCGAAATAAGCAGATCCGACTGCAGAGGCGGCACACAACGAAGGCTGAGCACTTTCATCAAGTCCATCTCCCTGCGTTCCCACAAAAAAGGTGAGCCCCACGAGCGTCAACAGTATAGGAACGAGCAAGCCCTTACAGCTCCAGCAGCTGCTCGCGAAGTAGCACAGTGTGAGCCACTGCTAATACCACCACGAAATGCACGCCCACCGCAAAGAGCTGCACCGTCAAAAGCAACAACAGCTCATCAGCTGTCGAAACACCAGCCTCTGGTCAAACCGAAAGCGTACCACATCCCAAACTCTTAGCAACTCGTGCAGTGGCGGCACACAGGCAAACAAGCTCAAGATCAGCGGTAATGCGTATATCCTGGCCGTGATGCCTCGCGTGGACAAATGCCGGTACAGCTCCGGGTCCAGCTTCACGTCCCAAAACACACAACAACCGTCAGTCCATCTCCACCCTCCACTCCTTACAGCTACCGGTGCTTTACCGTCTGCAGACACTTGTCCACTAACGCGCAGCCCTTCTCCACTCCTTTCAACTGCGGCGCCATGTAATTGGGACAGTGACGCACGATCAACTGGCAGAAAGTATGGTACGCGTCGGGCTCGGGTAGCACGTAGAGCAGCGGCGCGCACAGTACGTTCATGCCCTGCACGTATCTGATAGACGGTAGGTTGCCGCCGTCCTCCCTGGCCTCATCTTCCGGCCCCGAGCCCAGTTCGTTGATGAAGACGTTGAGCAGCCGCACCA
>KV733398.1:0-19646 GCA_000500225.2 Phytophthora pinifolia
TGTATCGCATAACGCTGAGCACAAATCAATGCATTTGTGCCTTCGTCAAACCCGTGACAAACTTGGTCGCTCTCATGAGCAAGGCATCCGCTGAGTTTATGAACCTACCTACCCTGACCGAAGTCGTCGGTATTCTTGCATACGCACGGCATCCAGCTGTTGACCTGTATTGGACGTGTTGTATTAACAGTCATGTTGCTGGCAATTGCACCGACGGGTGCTGTTCGGTCCACCCTCCTCACCATTGCTTCTCGCTTCGTATTGAGCCTCCCACGCCTTGCTATAAGGAGTGGTAGGGTAACACCGTCTCCTGGGTTGAGTTCATACTCGTTTGGGCATTTCCCCATATGCAAAAGCTTGTGGTGGTGACGGGCTCTTCTTTTCCACCAATCCCGTTGCGCAATCGCTTCTTGAAGCTCCTGGACCAATCAGCTAGCTGCCACACCATCATTACACCAATTTTAACGCGCTAAACGACGTTTGCGCAGTCAAGGGCCTTTTTATGTTGTTACCACATCAATGCCGGTTCTGGTGTGCAGAGCTCAGATCCCGATCAGCGTAGCCCCTCAGACCTCTCGCTCGTCTCCATGTTGAGAGCTCGCCAGCTTTCGCGCGCGCTGCGCGCCGCCACCAAGCAGCAGCAGCTGCGTCGCTCCTTCTCGTCCGCTGCTCGCGGGCTCCAAACCCCAGCCACTGCCGCACTGGACAAGACGCGCGAGCTGTCCACCTCCAAGGTGCAGGCCGAGGCCAAGCGGTCGCCGCCCAAGACCACGGACAGGTTCATCGGCAAGACTGGCGCCGAGATCTTCCACGAGACGCTGGCCGAGATGGACGTGGACTGTGTCTTCGGCTACCCTGGCGGTGCCATCCTCCCCGTGTTCGACGCCATCCACGAGAGCGACAAGTTCGACTTCATCCTCACAAGGCACGAGCAGGGCGCCGGCCACATGGCGCAGGGCTACGCTCGCGCCACGGGCAAGCCTGGCGTCGTGCTGGTGACCTCTGGTCCCGGCGCCACCAACACCGTCACGCCCCTGCAGGACGCTCTGATGGACGGTACCCCCATCGTGGTCTTCAGTGGCCAAGTGGCCACCCAAGTGCTTGGCACAGACGCCTTCCAGGAGGCTGACATCCTGGGCATCACTCGTCCGTGCACCAAGTGGAACGTGCAGGTGCGCGACGTGCGCGACCTGGCGCGCAACATCCGCGAGGCCTTCCACATCGCCACAACCGGTCGCCCCGGCCCGGTGCTCGTGGATCTGCCCAAGGACATCACGGCCGGTCTGTGCAAGAGCGAAGTCGTGACGGAGCCCCAACTCTTAGGCTACTACGGCGAGAAGAAGATCGAGGGTAACCGTGTGAACCAGGACGCCAACCTGGCAGCCGCCGTCAACATGATCAACAAGGCCAAGAAGCCGCTGATCTTTGCCGGCGCTGGGGCGCAGCACGCCAGCGAGGAGCTCCGTGCCCTTGCTCGCCAGGCCAACATCCCCGTGACCACGTCGCTGCAGGGCATGGGCGCCTTCGACGAGCGCGACTCGCTCAGTCTGCACATGCTCGGCATGCACGGGTCCGTGTACGCCAACAAGGCCATGCAGGAATCCGACTGCATCATCACGCTCGGCGCTCGCTTCGACGACCGTGTGACGGGCCGCGTCCCCGACTTCGCGCGCGAGGCTCGCCGTGCGTCCGCCGAGGGCCGCGGCGGCATCATCCAGTTCGAGATCACGGGCAAGCAGGTGGGCAAGATCGTGCCTGCCGACGTGGCCGTGCTGGGCGACACCAAGTACAACCTGCAGCAGATCCTGCCCAAGGTGGAGAGCAAGCCGCGCTCCGAGTGGCACAAGAAGCTCCAGGGCTGGAAGGCGAGGTATCCCTTCCGGTACCGGCCGGCGGCCCCCGGCGCGCCCATGAAGGCGCAGCGCGTCATCGAGGAGCTGTACCGACAGACCAAGGGCCGCGATGACGTGCTGATCACGACGGGCGTGGGGCAGCACCAGATGTGGGCGGCGCAGTTCTACCGGTGGTCTCACCCCATGTCGATGATCACGTCTGGAGGCCTGGGAACGATGGGCTTCGGTCTCCCCTCGGCCATCGGCGCCAAGGTGGCCAAGCCTGACAGCATCGTGATCGACATCGACGGCGACGCGAGCTTCTCCATGACCCTGTGCGAGATGGCCACGGCCGCCGAGTTCAACGTCGGCGTCAAGGTGATGCTGCTGAACAACAACTTCCAGGGCATGGTCAAGCAGTGGCAGGACCTCTTCTACGAGGAAAGGTACTCGGGCACCAAGATGACCAACCCGGACTTTGTCAAGTTCGCCGAGGCCATGAACTGCGAGGGCTTCCGCTGCTCAAAGGAGGACACGCTGGAGGAGGACATGGCCCGGTTCCTCGCGGCCGAGGGCCCCATCTTGGGCGAGTTTATGGTCGAGAAGAACGAGCACTGCTACCCCATGGTGGGCGCCGGCCGCTCACTGGACGAAATGATTATCGGCGACTTCGACGACTGCCCAGGCACCACGTCGGTCTAAGCGACGGCAGCCCTTCGAGAGCAATGTAAGCAAACCCAACACAAGAAATCATAGTGCTTGACGTAAAGCTGTGGCAAGGCATGTTCCGTTTATATCGACACTCCGTCCTCCTTTGAACAGCATCATCTACCGCCCAAGGAGTTCAGTTTTACTTCTTGAGCATGGGCACCAGCTCGCTCTTAGCGTGTAGGTCCATGACAGCGTCGCAGCCGCCGATGTGCTTGCCGTTGATGAAAACGTTGGGCACGGTACGCTGGCCCGTGATGTCCAGCAGCAGCGCCTGGATGTCGGCGCCGTCGTCGCGCGTGTCCAGCTCTACGGCCTCGTACTTGGCGTCCAGCACGTCCAGCGTGCCCTTGACGCGCGCGCAGTACGGGCAGTGCGTCTTGGAGAACACGAGCACCTTCTCCTTGGCGATGGCGTCCTACACACAGAGGCATCGTAAGCTGCCAGTATCGGTACCATATGAAGCAGGGGGGACGGACTGCGTACCGTGATCGAGGCCTTGGACGCCTCCACGTGGAGCGCACGCGCGCCAACGGGGGAGAAGCGGGTAAGCTTAGTGACGCATAAGATGCGACGAGCGAACATGGTGGATAATTGTCTAATGTGGGGATCTGGGTCCGAGAAAATCTGATTCGACTGGAATATGTGTCTGATTCCAGAACGCACCTGGAAATAACGAAATGGCGGACGAGGACGATGCGCTGGCCAAGCTGCGAGCGCGCATGGCGCAGCCACCCAAGGACTGGGTGGACGTCGTGATGGTGGCGGTGCTTAAGGACCCCGTTTTCTACGGCGCCTTGGGGCTGGGCGTGTTTCTGGTGCTGGCGGGGATGGCGCTCTTCGCGACAAAAGTGCTGCTGGACGAGATTTCGGCCGAGGAAAAGAGGAAGCAGAAACAAGACAAAAAGAAGAAGTAGAACGCCGTACTACCGAGCACTCTAAAAGCCTACGGACACGAGGCTCGACTCAAAAGACTGCGTCGAACCCCGCCTCTCTCTATAGACGCAGCTGAGACCAGCCTTGTCCTCTTGCTTGTCTCTCTTCGACTCTTGGTTGACTGCTCTACGACGACGAGAAGACCACGACCGGGAAGTGCGGGTGGGTGGAGAAGTCCAACTCCATCTGCGTCCTGGCGTCTCTAGACGCCGCCGCCTTCTTCGCCTTGCCTCCTACTGCATTCTGGCTGCGCTGAGCGAGACGGACGCAGTTGGAGATGGCCACCTTGAGCAGCGACTGCAGCTCCAAGCCTCGGACGAGGCCCACGCCCTCGCTCGTTGTGATCGTGTTGACGCATTCTTCGTCGCTCAGCAGCATCTCGGCGCTCGTACGGGCCGCTTTGAAACACTCCTCGGCCGACTTGTAGATGAGCTCGAGGTCGTACGCCGAGAAGTCGCTGTTCTGGCTGAAGTCGTCGTAGGTCAGCGCAGCCGGGTAGTGCAGCTTCTGGAACGGAGCGAAGCGACGCTGGAAGCGGATCGAGAACGTGCTGTACTTGGGCTCAACTTTCTTCACCAACTCGTCGCGCTCCAGCGCATTGAAGAGCTGGAAGTACGCGCGCATCAGACTGCGCAGCATCTCCGTGTACTTGATTTCCCGCAGGAACCGCGCCTTGGTGGGGTCCACCGGCTCGCGTGTCGGGGCCGGGGCTTCCGTAACAGCGCCGTTGGGGTGCTTCTTGCTCTTCGCCTTGGACTTCTTCGAGGATTTGGCGGACGGTGGCTCGACAGGGGCCGGAGGAGCCTCTTCCTTCGGCTGCTCCTTTCCCGACGGTCCATTGCGATGAGCAGGCGGCATCATTTCCTGCATCTTCTCGACAAAAGTCCACGTGACGTTCAGGTTTTGGAGGCGCGAACCTTCCAAGTAATCCAGATACCAGTAAATCGTTCCGAGCTCCGAGGGGGCGTAAAGCTCGAGCTCCAGTCCCAGCACCACGTATTGAATCATGAGTTGGACCGACTCCTCCAGAGACCAAGCGGTGAAGTAGCGCGGATATGCCGCTTTCTAATGACAGCAAGCAACACGAGTCAGGCCAGCCAGTTCCTCCAGCATTTCGGGCTTCAAGACGTACCGGTATCTTCATCTCCGTAGTGAATCTCTCGTCTACTGCGGTGGCCTCCACCTGGAGGATGCTCCATTCATCCAATAAATATTCAATCCTTGCGCGCTGTCGCGATCGGTTGTGCAGATACACTTTGAGGGATTCGTACACGGTTTCAATGCACCGGGACGAGTACAGCACTCCCTCCTGCGTCGAAAGCAGCACAGAGGGCACGCCATTCAGCACCATCGAGGCAGACAGCCAATCCATGAAGTTGTACTTGGCGTAGATTTTACTGTCGGCGTATAGGAACAGCTGGATCGACGCAATAAAATCGCAGAAAGATTGTCAATAATCTCGTCATAACCAGAAAACAAAATATAAAAAATAAAAAACTTACCAATACGTACGAGCGCGCCACAATCGTGGGCTGTTGCCTGGCAAACTCGATCAAGAAGATGCGCAGGTCTTCCATGCACCTCCAGTCGGGCGGAGAGCAGCCAATCACCATTTCCTCCAGCACCTTCTTCATCTGCTCCAGCGCCTCGTCTGTTGATGGCACCTTCACGTCGCGTGGTGGCGATCCAGACAGAAGCAGTCGGCTGATGCTCGGGTCAAAGCCGATCGATTTCCCACTGAAACATTCCGGGTCGAACTCGAGCCGCTCCGTGGCCATCTCTTGGACAAGCTCCTGCGCACGATGGAAGCCTTCTTTCGCTCGCTGCAAGTCCAACGCTCCCTCTGCCAAGCCAAGCCCAGCATACGTTGCAAGCAGCTCTCTTCGCAGCTGAACTCGTCGAAGAAATGCTTCACAAAGCAGAGCACCGACTCGGGCATTCGGGTACAATAGCTCGTAGCCCCAAGTACCGGAGACCTCGCTGTTGCTTGCAGCAGCACTCGCCTTTTTCTTCTTCTTGGACGATTTCTTGGATGAAGCAGCTTTGTGCTGGGCCAGCAGCACCTCCAGTCGTTCCTGAGTTACCCCCAGTATCAAATCAACCGCCTCAACGGAGATCGGGGCCAGCACACCAACATCAAAGCCGTTTCCGGGCGAGAAGTCCTCCTCTTCATAGATATCGGCACGCAAAGCTGCCTCTCGCACCAGGTCTGCGGTCTTCAACGTAGCCAGCAGCACCGCACACATGACAAGCAGGAGCGAGTGGTTGGCCGAGTTGTCCACGTTTTCCTTCAGCACCGCCCTTACGTCCACATCTGCCGCCACCAAATCGTCCAGCGGCGTGACAAGCTTCGCAAACAGAGCGTTCAGCGGGTCTCGGTGCATGTAGACGCTCGTCAGCAGCGACTGCGCCAGCGGCAGTCCATTGAGCCACCCGGTCTCGCAGCAGAAGAGCTCGTCCAGCGTGGCCAGAACGTCTCGTGCCGACGAGAATTCCAGAACCACCGAGCCTCCTGCCAGCCGAGCAGCAATGGACTGCGGCGGGAAGCCATTAACCAGCATCCCCGAGTCCATCTTGGGGTCCATGAGCTCCAGCGCCGACATGGAGTCAAAGAGCTTGAAGTCGTCCTCGTGCATTAATTGCCCGACTTTGAGCTCCTTGGCGGCTGCAGCCATGAGCTGTCAATACAAAGATCAGTATTAGAATCCTCCTCCTGGTCACTTTGGGGACTTTAAAGCCACGCACCTGCGTCACATCTCGCCAGTCGGCATCGAAGGGTGAGCGCTGCAGCTTCAGTTTGGACTCCAGCCGCTCATTGAGCTCTTCCCCGTCGCTAAAGGCCCGAGTAGCAGCAGATCAAGGGAGACAACCAACTGGTTAGATCTGCTTAGTTACGAAGCCTAGAGAGTTCCAACTTGCTCGAGCAGCAAGCCAAGACGCAGTTGCTGGTCTGGACAGTATCCTCCTACCTCATAGTAGCCACGTGTGGCCGTCAGGAGCGCGCAAAGAGAGCGTTCGCCAGTCGTCCAGACCCCCTTCCAGCTTTCAAAGCTTTTTGGTTCTGTTGGGTGACGACGATACCATTGGCATTACTAAGTACGAAAAACTTCAACGAGTGTATACTAAGTATACATCCTGAGGATGAAGAGAATGCTCGCTTTATTACTATACTGTACGCTAATAAGTGCCCTCAAGCTACCGAAAGCACAGCTACGAAAGCTTCCCAGCCGGAACGACGGCCACTCGGTCCCCAAAGCTGAGCCGAGGCTTGATCTTCATCTCGCGCGTCGAGCTGCTTCGTCTCTGTGTCCGTCCGCCTGGCTGGTTCGTTTGCACTCTCTTGTCTTTCTCGGGTTCGCTCCTCTTTCTTCTTTTCTCGCCACTTCCTCCTCCACCGTCTCGCTCCTCCCCTCGTTGCTTCCTTCGGTTTTGCAGCTTGCCTCCCAGCGGCCGATTGACTCTCCATCCGCTCACTGCCGCCCTCACCCCAGTGCTTGCTACGCCGCCGCCGTGTGAACCGTGGCGCGCTTCAGACCTCCTGCTTCGTGCGCTTCTTCACCCGCAAGGACGACGCGTCGGCAGCCGAGTCGGCTTCGTTCTTCCGCCTGGCTCCTGTCAGAGTCCGTCGCTACCGAAGGCAACACACATAATTACAGCTTCTGTTAAAAAACAGAACAGAGATAGATAGACACATAAGTCGACCACCACTAAACGGCACGCCCTAAAGAAAAGAAAAACACATAAGAAATGCACACACGACACACAATCGCCCGACCTGTCTCGAGTCCTCCCGCACCCTACAGCACCGCACCGCTTGAAGTGGGGAGGGCACGAGAGTTTTTGACTCCGAGCCAGCAAGGCGGCGGCAGATAGCTGCCAGCAGCCACAAGGTTCCCTCTCACCAAGCCACCTCCCGCTCATGTGCACATGCAGAGGGCGATAAAACCGTAGCTCTTTTTCATTCTCAGTGCTTGCTCACCTGCTGTTGTTGGGTCTTCTCTTCATCCTCGTCCTCTTTTGCGAGGATGGCCAAGCGTCGGCGGTTCTCGGATTTGTTGTGGATCTTGTAGCCAAACACCCGCGGCACGTACAGCAGGGTGGACGGCGCCGGCTCCAGCTCCCGGTACGTCAGGAAAAACAGGTGCGGGAACGTCGTGCCGAAAAACGCGCCGTCAACTACAACAACAATGAACGTTTAGTGACTCGGGGCCACCGATCACAATGTTGCCAAGCAACGGCGCACTGTGGTGGGTCTGCACTCCGCAGCCATATGCGTCCCTACAGTACATACTTGCTGGGGTCTGGTACTCATTGGCAGGTGTGTACAGGTCTCGGCACTTGGGGCAGTAAACCTTCATCTCCGACTTTTTCCACTCGTCGTGAAGTCCCGCCTGCATTCCCCAGAGAAGTACCAGTTAGTCCTCCATCCAACCCAAAGTCTCCACGTTAAGTAGCAACGCACCGGCACGACCGGCTGGCCGTCACAAAGTGCCCTGGGACACACGCCAAAGTCTCCTTCACGATACTTCTTCATCTGCACAAAATAAGGGGTTTTCGTCAGTACGAACGTTACCCCGACTCTACCATTCTACCATTTGCCCTACCATGGCGTCCAGACCGTGAGCCGTGATAATATATCTGGCGTGGATGAGTCCGTACAGCTCGGCCGCGTACGCCGGCACGTCGTCGTCGTATGGGATGTCTAGAGCCATCCATCCATCAGTTTATTGGGTTAAGTACGAATTAGACCAAACAGGTAGAATGTTCTACTTACCCGTCATGTCCAGGATGATGTTGAGCGCGTCCTGGTAATTGGGCACCATGGCGCGCAGGCCGTAGAGGTTGAACGAGTCTTCGATGTAACTCTGCGCCACCTCGCAGAAGGGCTCATTGCCCGACAGGCTGCAGAACCACTGCACCCACTTCTCGTCCTCCTCCTCGTAGTCCGACATGCTCTCTGGGCGGGGCTCGGGCGCTTCGCTGCGGTCCACCGAGGCGCTTTCTCTGGTTTTCAGCCTTCTTGGAGGGCCCTCTCTAAAGCGATTGCAGCGCAAGCGAAAAAGATAGCGCGGTTAAACCTCGCGCCCGAAATGACTGCACCTATTTACTTAAATTTCAGGATACAGAAGGTGCGGTCATTTCGAGATGCAATTTAAGCCCGTTTGCTGAACTTTGACGAGGCTTGGCAATGGTATTGGCAGCGAGGACTTGCTCTTTTCGGGTTGTCATGTCGGTAGCGAGCTGTACATAAGATATAATGGTGAGCGGAACTCGCCGGTGTACCATGCTGAAGTTTCCTGTTGCCAAAAACGGACGGACATGCGCAGCTGCACAATGGAACAATTTGAGGCTTGAATCAAACCAAACTCAACGGATAAAAGGCAGAGAGGTTGCCTTTTTTTGCGATGGTCAGCTAAGTAGTTCAGTTTTAACTTTCAAAAAAGAACAGGTCATTTTAGCGATCTAAGATCGCAATAAGTTTTGTTAAGTCACTTAATGTACTTCGAAGGACGTCGCAAAGAGCCAAGAAGTGAAGCTCTAATATCGAAGTAAACTGCTTGCCAACGCAAACTATAGATACCTAGTAAACAGTTAGCAATCCTAATGGTTGCTCCACTCGGTGGACATCCTGCGTGTCCGCCATTCAACCGCAAGAGGAACGACGTGATTTGCGGCAAAGGCCCGGCTTCGTGGACGTCATGGTGCGAGGCATCTTGGACTTGTTGGCTCGCATTTTCTGGAAGGAGTCATGCCATTGTATGAAGAACAGCTCAACTTAATGGAGTGATATTAATAACGAAAAGCAATTCCTTCACACGTAGTAGAAATGTTTTGCTGCAAAACCGTGAAACCTCCAGTTTCGTTCCAATAAAAAAATGCTGCGAATAGCCTTTTTTTCTTGCATACTTCCGATGAGGCAATTAACTTTGATGCAGCAGTGTTCACCGATTTTCTTGGTAAGGAGTGAATCCGATGATCTCCCGAAGCGGCTCTAACATGGCTTTTACGTACGTCATGGCAGACTCGGCGTCTTGTCCGCAGAATCGCACAATCACGGCGTTCGGTCCCAGCGAGCTTGCCGACGCTATCACTCCCGGAAACGTATTCGCCGCGGCAAGGCGTCCTTGGGGTGTGATGTCCCGAGCATTATGGAGTTTTTTGCGGGTGCTTAACTCCAGTAACTGATCAATGATCACCTTCATCTTGTCGCCGACGACCACAATAAGCCCCAACACATGCATGCCATGCATGCGCTGACGCAGACTCACATCTTCTTCATCTGGATAGAGCACAGGAGGAATACACAAAAAGAGATCGGTAAGTCGGTGGTCTCCCAATATCCTGTCAGCCACCTACCAGCAAGACGAACGCGGTCCGTCACGAGCCGCTCGCCTCCAACGAAGACCTCGGACGTCGTGTCGTACTCGCTAAAGTCCCAGTGCTCGAGCGTCTCGGTTCGATTGTCGCGGATCGAGCCCGTAGCCAAGTAATTCCGCTTCCGGCCACTTGTCAACCAGTCCACGAATACGAGGTTCGCGTTCTCTTCAAGGTAGAACGATTGCGTCTGCCGGTACATGGCGTGCTCGAAACAGGTAACGGGGTCGGGCAGGAACGCCAGCGTCGCATTGCTCGCCACCTTGAGCGAAAAGCTCTGCGACACAAACTGGCCCTCGTCTTCCGCCTTGAACACCTTTGTGGTCGCCTGCGTGCCAAGCACGACTACAATATACATGCATAGCAGTCACCACCACCCCAGCCAAGTCAATTCCCCTTTTCTATCACTTAACTATAACCGTCATCGCACCTGCCGTGTCGGCACCCAGCTCACACTCCACCACGACGGCATCGCCGCCTACGAGACCTCCCCCATAGCCCAGAATGTACTGCTCTCTCACACACAATAACAATATGAATATATATACTTTAGCACACAATGAAATACTGTTAAAAGCAGCGGAGACTGGCGCATACCGTGATGTATGTGTCGAAGTCTTGGTGGATCGTCCGGCGCGGGTGAAGGAACTTGAGTGGGTACGTCGCGTACACGTGGGTGGCGTTGGTTCGCCCCTCCACGACCTCGTAATTGAGCTTGCCAGTGGCTTTGACCTCGTTGGGCGCGCTAGCAGCCTCGAATTCGCCGCCCATGGTGCTTTTTTGTGGAATGGCGGAATCAGATTATCAGATACATGGTGCGACCGTCTCATTCGTTGTAAATAGACCAATGAGAACGAAGCATATGTCGTCGGCTTGCGATTGGAAAAACTTGCGGACAGATTGAATTTGTACACCGTGCCATGCCCAGCTGCTGATGCCCTTGTGCAACTGCCGCAGTGCACGCTGCCTGCCGGGTCTCGCGCCGCTGCGTACACAGCTCAGGATTCCAAAAAGTGGCTGAAATGCAATTTCGCAAAAATACGCACTAGAAGTGTTAAACGATTTTCGCCGAGAGGATGTGGGGCCATCACGACCAAGTGCAGCGGCACGCGATTGCCTTGGGTTTACTAAGGTCGGAAGTGAACTCCTGCTTTAGGGCTCTCTCGCGCGGTCGTGGGTGCTGAAGTTTCCGATCACGATTTGTCAAACTTGTAGAGGCCGCACGGGGGGAACGCTGGCTCCTCGTTTGATGCTGTTGCGGTTATCCTCTATCGAACGTTGCTGCTTCGTCGGCAACCAACAAGGCAGCAAGACAATCTCGCTACCCGTACTCGTCGAGCTGTCCTGCTGCTGCCGAGCTCGTGCCTTCAAGCCCCAGCGGCTCGAGTGAGACAAGGAACTTTAAGCGAGGTGCTGCACGCCATGCGATGTGGTTCCTCGACAAGGATCCCTCGCCAAGAAGGGACTGTGCCGCGTCGCGGGTCTCACTCTCATCAATCCAATCCAGAGCGTTCCGCTGCGCCGCCACCTCGTCAAATGTGGCACCTGGGTGTGAGGACAGACTCCATAACTCCGCAACGGCCCGAAAACAGATTCCAACCCAGCAGCGGCGGCAATGGTGGCGACTTCAACGTGTCTGCCGGCGCGCTTTACTTTTGCACATGCAGCTTCTCGCCATGGCGCCGCCATCGAAGCAGAGACAAACCAGTGACTAGGAGAATGTATGTGTGCATACCCGCTTTTGGCGAAGGACCACGTCAACAACATCATCATCCGTCATTAAAAGTCGTCAACACGGCCAAAACTGGTGGGCTGTCCCATGCTGAGCCTCGCACTTCGATTCTGTCAAGCAATCTCCTGTCAGCCGGTGAGCCGTCCGCCCCCCGAGCCGAATCTGCAAGCTGTTGTTGTTGCTCCACTGTGAAGTCCACACGAGCCTTTTCCTGCCAGCGGAGCCAGTGAGAGCCTGTCTTTGTCGCTCGACGTCACCCCCATCAGCATGAGCCGTTCTCCGCGAGATCGCCGGGTGACCCAGCCCTCGAATGACGCGGCCCTGAGGCCATTCCCGAGTCTGCCGTCTGTGCCGGAAGTCGTCAAGGAGCCGCTACCCCTCGCCGTGAAGCAGATCGTGGACCTTGCCGACCTGGGCAGGATGGGCTTCACAAGCAGCCAATATGACGCCGCCGTGACCTCCGGCTCCATCGCGGGAGACGAGCACGAGCAGCATCTACAGCCGGCCCGCTCGCGCCTGCCGTCCTACGCGTCGTCCTCGGGCGACGGCTACGCGCTGGAGGACGACCTGCGCGCCATGAACGACCAGATGAAGCGCGTGCTGGCCTTCTGCGAGACGCAGCGCGAGAACCCGCTGCGCCTGCAGGCCAAGATCAACGACCTGCAGGACGAGCTGCGCCAAGCTATCGCCGAGAAGAACTACTGGATGAAGCGCTGCAAGGACCTGACGGGCCACCAGCCGCCCGCGGCCGAGGTGGCCAAGGTCGACCTGCAGTGCGTCAAGAGCCACCCGCGCAAACGCACCAACTCGGAGCTCATTTTGATCGCCGATACGTGGGCGCAGCCCGGCCGCGACGGCATCTACAGCGAGGACACCAGCAGCGTCGTCGAGAGCGACGCGTCCTCGTCGTACAGCGAGGCGGGGCTGGTGGACGACGGCGCCGCGCCGCGCTCGTGCTTCCGCCTGCTGCAGTGCTCGGACGAGCAGTGCGAGGTGTTCACGCCCATGAACCGCAGCATCCGCACGCAGCACCGCTCTCGCAACAACGTGCAGCTCATGTGGGACGAGCCGCCAAAGACCGTGCTCATCGTCAAGAAGCCCAACGAGCCAGACACGACGGAGATGCTCAAGCGACTGGCGGCTTGGCTGCACAAGGAGAAGAAGATCGACGTCCTGCTGGAGCCGACAGTGTACGAGGAGCTCGCACTGGCAAACACCAAGACGTGGGGCAGCAAGCCGGAGGACTGGGTCGAGTGCCAGGGGAAGATCGACTTCGTGGTCTCTCTGGGCGGCGACGGCACGGTACTGTGGGTCTCGTCACTCTTTCGAAAGAGCGTGCCGCCTGTCTTCTCGCTGGCCATGGGATCGCTGGGCTTCCTGACTCCGTTTGATGCTGGAAACGCCGTGGAGCATCTCACGAGCGTGCTAGACGGCGGCTTCTACATGTCGTTGCGCTCAAGGCTTACGTGCACCATTTACCGCGGCGGCGAGGAGCGAGAGATCCCTGGGAACCTGCATGCGCTGAACGAAGTCGTGATTGATCGCGGTCCGTCCGGGGCGCTTGTTGAGCTGAACTGCTACTGCGATGGCCTGGAGATCACCAAGATCGCGGCGGATGGCATCATCATCGCGACCCCGACCGGCTCCACGGCCTACTCGCTGTCAGCAGGCGGCTCCATGGCGCACCCTTCCGTGCCTTCCATGCTGTTCACGCCCATCTGCCCGCACACGCTGAGCTTTCGACCGCTGATCTTCCACGACAGTGCCACGCTGAAGATCGAGTTCCCCACCACTAGCCGCGCTTCGGCGTGCTACGTGTCCTTCGATGGCAAGAACCGCGTGCGCATGGAGCGCGGCGACAGCATCATCGTCCGAGTGTCGTCCTTCCCGCTGCCTTCGATCTGCCGGGTGAACGAGAACCAGGACTGGTTTGAATCCATGATCACCAATCTGAACTGGAACCAGCGCCGCGCCCAGAAGCCCTGGCAGTCGCCTGTCACCAGCAAGATTTAGTCCAGCCAAGCGTGCGTGATCGTGCACGACAGCTTGGTGTACTACGGCGTACGATGAATTGGCGTCTCTGCGGTCTCGCCCTTTCGTGCTTGCACCGCCGTCCTTGCACGCGCTTTACTTTCTGCTGCATTCGATGCGTGTGTAAAATATTTAAACCATTATGCAAGTTGGGCTCTATACTTTTCCGTTGCGTGTGCCTTGCTTGTCAGTCTTGAGCAGGTTCCGTAGTGGACTGCGGTGGATGCGAGAGCTCAGTCAGTCGTCACGATATTCAGTGAAGAGACTCCACTTGTCGTACTGTACCTTCTTCGTGAAAGCCCTTGGCGGCGGAAACCCAAGCTCGATCTGACGCTGCATCAATGCAGTTTTATCGCTTTCGGCCTCCGAAAGCTGAGCAAGGAGTTGTTGCAACTCAGCTGCGTGCTCCTGCCTGCTCCGCAGCAGCGTTGCCTCTCGTCGATTTGTCTCTTCAACCAAATGCTTGTAGTTTCCGTGGATCTCCAAGCACTTGCGCTTGTATGCGTCGCGCTTCTGCAGAAGCAGATCATGTGAGTCCCCAGCAACGTCGACATAGGCAGTTGAACCCCACACGGGCATCTCACTTTTTGGGTTTTGCTCAGTTCTCTCAGCGCTTTCGACAACGCCGCGCGAGTCTCGCGCTGTAATGCAGCACGCTGAGCCTGGAAATCACTCTCTAGCATGGAGCACTTTCGCTGTGAGCACAGATGTAACGTGTTAGCTCTACCGAAAAACACTCGGGGCAACACGCGACAAAGCTTACATGTAAATCTTGCGTCGTGGCGGCATGATTCTCTTTCTCTTTGTCCAGTTTTTCAGTAACCACGGCGTAGTCTTGCTCCATATATTTGAGCTGATCCATCAATTACAATGAGAACCTAAACTTCCACAAAGTAAGAGCGACTTTCGTACCTTTCCTTCGGCCTCTTCTCTCTGAAGCTGCACGTCTTCTTGATATTGGACAACTTCCCTGAAAAGAGCGAAAGCAATCCGACAGATCACGTACTGTCCAGGCAATGTCAGGCAAAAGCACCACCAACCTGTGCTTTGCTTGGAGAGTGCGGTAGTCGTTTTCGATTTCCTTCAGCTTCGTCCGTAGTGCCACGCACTCCGACTTCATTCGAGAAACCTAATGTTTTCCCCGAGCAAACGCACTGTGTAAGACGACCTTGCAATGCTTCGAAGCGCACGGTGGAGTGGAGTGACTTACCAGCTCATTTGATGCCGCCTGCTTAGCTATCGTCGCTTCCTTCTCAGCTTCAAGAGCTTGCATCGCTTTTTGAATGCATTCCTTTTCCATTTGCAGCTTGTGTGTCGTTTCTTCGGCTTCCTGTTGACATTGACGGAGAGCCTCTTCTTTTGCAGCAACCTGTCAAGCATACCAACATACACGCTAGCTTTTAGGAGCCGCATCGTTCACTCGTCCTGAAACCTCCAGCAACACCTGCCTTTTTCTCTGCCTCTGCAACAAGCCCTCGGTACTTTTCTACGTCATCCTCTCGAGCTTTCAGTAGAAGTGAATTCTCCGCGCCACTACTGTCCACCTCCCTAATTTGGGTGCTTGCATTCTTTTGAGCGGCAGCCTCGGCCGCTTGAAGCTTGAGCATTAACTCGTTGATACGATCCTGTCATCCCACCAGCAGATGATAAAATGGTTAGGATATGCCGCTGCCAACTAGTGTAGCGGAACAAACCTTCAGACTGGCTTGGTCTCGCTCCCATATCGCTCGCTCATCGCGAAGCCTGTAGAGTACCGTCAACTTGGCCCAAACCAGCAGCAGATGGACGCTGTGACTACGTACTTCGCTGAGAGCGTGTTGTGACTGCTGAAGATGAGAGCCTCTTTTTGCTTCAGTTGCTCCCGTAGACCGTCGCTTTCAGACGCTAGTTCCTGTAGCTTGGTTTGCGCGCGGTCCCACTTGGACCGGAACCTTTCGGATTCACCATTTGCTCTGGTTAGTTGGCGACTGCATGCCTTCAAGTCGAGCTCTAGCGTCGCATTGCGTGTCGCGTCGTCGGCCAGGCGGAGTTCGTAGGCACTTTTATCGTTTTCGCTCTGCTCGGATACGCGCTGTAGCTCTGCCCGCACGTCCTGGATCGAAACGACGACACTCGGCGTGAGATGCTTGCTCTATTCTGCCATAACTCACGAGTGTACGCAATGGCGCCTTACTCTCACTTCGTCGCGTAGAGATTTCATTTCGAGCTGCGCGGCTTCCCGCTGGTGTTCAAGACGCCGAATGGTCTCGGCATTTTGCGAGTTGGCCGTCGTCTCCTCAGCAAGCTGCAGCTTCCGCCTCAGATCATTCAACGTAACGTCGTACGTCTCGTGAATGCACTCCATCTCGTTGCCCTATTGTAACAATTGTTGTGAGTCGAGCTTCCAATAGCACTCTTCGAAGCCTCCTACCTGATCGATGGAGAACTGCTCGTACTCCGTCTTGAGTGCCTCGAGCTCCCGACGCATCTCGAAGCTCATCTGTCGGTGGCGCTCAGCCTCATCCTGCAAATTGTCAATGCGTTGTTGGTACGGTCCCTCCAGCTCCTCCTGAATCTTGATGCGCAGCTGCTCGAGGTCTCTCGGCGGCGCGAACTTCTTCTGCAGCGACTCGAACGCACGCGCCTTGACCTCCAGCTGCTTCTTCCACTTGGCGATCAGCTCTTCGTGCTTTCTGTCCGACTCGATCTTAGCAATAACGTTAGGTCCACGAAGCCCAGGCTCCGCGAACCGTTACCGCACCTTTAGCTCCGTCTCCTGCATCAACACGAGCTGCATCTTGTCGCAGCGCTCTTGCAGCCGCTTTGTCTCGCCTTTAAGCTGTTGAGATGCGTAAAGGAAGCTGCGGTTAGCTCTTACGGCCACACTCTTCGTAGATCTATGCGCCCCACCTTCGCGTTGAGCTGCTGGGCGTCGTCCCGCTCGCGCTGCAGCGTCTGGCTTAGCGCCGCCGTCTTCTGCAGGTCTGTATTGAGCTGCACGATCTGCCGCAGCAGCGCATCGTACCTAGAGCCAGCGTTGGCGGCTTCCGGGGAGCCTGCCGCCGGCGCGGGTGAGGCCATCGTTGTTTTCGCTTCAACTTCCGCGCCTTTTCGTAAGTAAGAATACTTATATGACTGATCTGAGGGCTAGTCCAATTTTGTGTAGCGCACCTGAACTTCGAGGTTGCTCTTTGCGCACCAGTCAATAGTGTGGTGGGCACGAGCTCGGAAGCGACACAAAGCAGGCCGCGCCGCACGCAACGCAGCACACCTTTCTGTCCTATTAGCGCCATGGCCAGACCGAACAAGCGCAAACTGAGCAGCTCTCCGGCTGTGGCCAAGCCGGCCGCGGCCAAGCCCGCCGCCAAGCCGTCCAAGTACGCGAAGGAGGCGGCCAAGCAGCAGCGCGGCGCCAGCAACAAGGCGCAGCTCTTCGACTCGGACGATGACGAGGAGGCAAACGACGAGGAGAACAGCGAGGAAGAGGGACCCGAGGCTGACGACGGCTTCTCGGACGCCAACAAGAAGTGGCTGAAGCTCAAGAAGAAGGGCAGCGATGCCGAGGAAGACGAGGAGGAAGAAGACGAAGAGGAGCTGGCCATTGAGCGCAAGGCCCGTCTGTTGGACGAGGAGGAGGCCCTGCAGGCCGAGGAAGCCGACGAGGAGATGCGTCTCAACATCGCCAACAACGAGCCGTACCACCTCCAAACGGAGGAGGAGCTGGCCGAGGAAGGCGAGGACGGCGACGACATGACCGACCCGGCCGAGGTGTACCAGCGCATCAAGGACGTGGTGGAGGTGCTGTCGCACTTCAGCGCGCGTCGTGAGCCTGGCCGCTCGCGCGTGGACTACATGGAGTCGCTGGCCAAGGATCTGGCGGGCTACTTCGGCTACAACCGCGAGCTCATTGACATGTTCCTCACCATGTTCTCGCCCGCCGAGTGCGTCGAGTTCGTGGAGGCCAACGAGCAGCCGCGTCCGCTGGTCATCCGCACCAACACGCTCAAGGCGCGTCGTCGCGACCTGGCGCAGGCGCTGATCCAGCGTGGGGTCAACCTCGACCCGCTCGCCAAGTGGTCCAAGGTGGGGCTCAAGATCTACGACTCGCCGGTGCCCATTGGTGCCACGCCCGAGTACCTGGCGGGCCACTACATGCTGCAGTCGGCGTCGTCGATCTGCTCCGTCATGGCGCTGGCTCCGCAGATGAACGAGCGCGTGCTGGACATGGCCTGCGCCCCCGGCGGCAAGACGACGTACATCGCGCAGCTGATGAAGAACACGGGCTCAATCATCGCCAACGACCTGAAGAAGCAGCGGCTCAAGGCGACGGTGGCCAACCTGCACCGTCTGGGCGTCAAGAACACGTCCGTGTCGTGCTACGACGGCCGCAAGGTGCCGTCGCTCTTCAAGGGCTTCGACCGTGTGCTGCTGGACGCGCCGTGCACGGGGATGGGCGTGATCGCCCGTGACCCGTCCATTAAGACGCAGAAGGGCGAGAAGGACGTGCTGCGTCTCGCTCACCTGCAGAAGGAGCTGCTGCTCGCCGCGATTGACGCCGTGGACGCCAAGTCCAAGACGGGCGGCTACGTCCTCTACTCGACGTGCTCGGTCATGGTGGATGAGAACGAGTCGGTCGTTGACTACGCGCTGCGCAAGCGCTGCGTCAAGCTCGTGGAGACTGGCCTGGACCACGGCAAGCCGGGCTTCACGCGCTACCAGCAGCAGCGATTCCACCCGTCGATGCAGCTCACGCGCCGCTTCTACCCGCACGTGCACAACATGGATGGCTTCTACGTGGCCAAGCTCAAGAAGTACGCCAACACGATGCCTTCCGAGGAGAAGGACGCCAAGAAGACCGCGGACGAGCTCGAGGAGGAGGCCGAGGAGGCCAACCTGACCAAGAAGCAGCGCGTCAAGGCCAAGAAGGACCGCAAGCAGGCGGCCGCAGACGTGCAGGCTGAGGTCACGGTGGAGGACCAGAGCGATGCCGAGGAGGAGCAAGAGCAGGCCAAGCGGCCGGCCAAGAAGCAGAAACACGAGCCCGAGGCCAAGAAGGGCAAGAAGCACGCTGGCAAAGGCAAGAAGCCCAGCCGGCCTCGCAAGAATTAGACAGCGCTGGGGCTCTTGAAGGCAGCGCTTCCAAGGGGTAATAGATAACTTTTTTTGTTTAGTTCATGGCGCATGGGCTGGCCTGTCGTGGAACTGGAGAGTGGCCTGGTCCTTCTCGAACAGCTTGATGTGGTTCCACACGCGACACGAGAAGTTGCAGCAGTTGGCGAAAGCGTCTCGGTCTGCACACGCTGTGCACGCCAGTTTGAGCGCCTGCACTGCCTTTTCGTGCTGCGTGGACGCCGTATGAATCGCTAGGAGACTTCGCTGCGGGTTCGCAATGCATTCCTGGCACAGCACGTCGTTGCCGATGGAGCCGCAGAGGCGACAGTGCTTGCTCAGGTAGAACGAGTCGATGGATCGAAACCCGCGACCAAATGGACGCGTCGGCGTCGCGGCCTCGAGCACATGCTCGCGAGCTTTCACCGAGGAACGAGGGAGAGCGGCGTACCACGAGCGGATGTTGGCTCCAGTCAACAGGAAAAGCCGCTCCAAGGCGGGGATGATCTGAAAAATAATAAAAAATAATAATAATAAACGGGAGTTCTGAGGACCAGCAGCAGCTTTCGTACCTGCTTGTTGATGTAGTAGTGGTAGTTGACGCTGTGGCGCTTCCTCTTGTCGAAGAACTCGTCGGGCGATACGACCAAGTCCATCAATCGTGCGCCAGGAGGGCCGTTTACCACAACGTACGGTACCCGTTCTGCATAGCGTGGCTCGGCTCGTGGGTCGTTTTTCATTGTTTTTATGCTGACGAGAGCAGCTGGAGGAGCGCTACACAACCGATCGGTCCATAGTCAGCAACGACCCACGTCTTTTAGGAGTTGCATCGTTTCCTTACCTTCCGTTGCTGTACGTGCCCAAACGAACTTCCTTGGCAAAAATGAATTCTTTGAGGGGCACCCGGTTCTCCAGAATCTGTAACCAGTACTTTTCCAGCCCCT
>KV733399.1:4547-17794 GCA_000500225.2 Phytophthora pinifolia
ACGCTACGACTTACTTGGTCTGCAGCACTCCGGCGGCGATCAACTTCTCGATCTTGGCCATAATGCCAGGGTTCTGCAGGTGGCGCTGGGCGCTCGTCGGGTCCGTCTGGAAATCGTTCAGCACGTTCTGCATCACCGGGTCGCGCAGGATCGCCTGGATCTCCGGGTCGGCCATGCCGTGCGCGGCGCGCTCGTCGTCCGTCTCGCCGCTCTGGATCTTGTACGCGACGGTCCGCAGGCCGTCGATGCACTCCTGGTGGGTCGGGTCGAGCGCCAGGCCCTTCTCGTAGCTCTCGCGAGCCTTGTGGAACTCCTTCATGAAGCACTGGATGGCGCCCATACGAGAGTACGCCTTGACGTACTTGGGGTCGAGCTCGAGGGCCTTCTCGCAGTCCTTCTTGGCCTCGTTGAACGACGTCAGCTTCGTGTACGCGGCCGCGCGGTTCGCGTAGTAAATGGCGCATGACGGGTCGCGCTTGATCGCCTCCGTGTAGCGCTCCACAGCCTGGGGAAACTCGCCGTTCTTGAAGAACTCGTTGCCCTCGTTCTTGGCCGCCAGGGCCTTCTCCGGGTTGATGTACGCCAGCTCCTTGGCCTTGCGGAGCTTGACCTGCAGCGCCTTGATCTTGCGCTCGGCCTCCTTGGTGCGGTTCTCCATCTGCGCGCCTTCGTACGAGTCAATGGCCGCCGCCAGGTTCTCCTCCGTCTCGCCCTTCTTCAGGTGCGCGTTGCCGATACGGACGTAAGCCTTGGCGATGAGCGCGTAGTCAGCGCGGTTGGCGCGTCCGACCTCGATGGCCTTCTTGCAGTCCTCAATACAGGCGTCACACTGGCCCATCTCGAGCTTCACGGCCGCCAAGTTGCTGTAGTACGACATGTTGGTGGCGTCCTTCTCAATGGCCTCGTTGTAGCACTCAATAGCCTCCGAGAACTTCTTCTGCTTGTACAAGGCGTTGCCACGCTGCTTGGCCGCCTCCGCGGCCTCCTTCGTCTCGCGCTCAGCCTTCTCCTCGTCAGTCAGATCCTCCTCCATCGGAGTCGGTTCCGGAACCGGAGTGGGCTCGGCCTTGGGTGCAGGAGTAGCTGCCGGCATCTCCTCGTCTTCAGCTCCGCCCATGTTGATGTTGAGCCCCATGAGTTCGCCCAGCACCGTCATAACGCGAGAATCCTTGATGTGCTCATTGATCTTAGACGGGTCGGCCTGGATCTCCTGCAAAACCTTGACAAACGCCGGGTCGCCCAGCATCGGTGACAATCTCGGGTTGGTGGCAATTTTGCCAAACATGTCGGGGCCAAACGCATTTGCCAATGGGTTAAACGCCTGCGTCTGAGCCTTTTTCACTTCCTCGATGCCACTGAGACACGCGGCGTTGCCAGCGTCCACCTTGAGGCCGTCATTGTAGGCCGCCGTGGCTTCGTCGTAGCGGTGGAGCGCGTGCAGCGCAGCACCCTTGCGGCTGTAGGCCTTGGGCCAGTCCGGCTTGGCTGAGATGCACTTCTCCGCGTCCTCCAGGGCGTGCGCGGCGTCGTCTAGCGACAAGTAGGCGGCCGAGCGGTTCGAGTAGAACACATGGTCGCTTGGGTCGATGGCGATGGCCTGCGTATAGCAGTCCACGGCCTCTTGCGGGTTGCCGGCACTAAGCGCGGCGTTGCCCTTGGCTTTCCACTCTGCTGCTGTCTGTGACACAAGATGACAATAAATATTGTCAACGGGTTTGAACTTTCTTCTTGTGGCATTATTGTCACGGGTAGCAAACGCACCTGTGCCATGATGCTGGTCCCCTTCTTGCTTTTCTGCGACTGAGTTCCACTCGATCCTTTGACAGCGTTTGTTCGGGGACATTCTGGAATCAGTGAATTGACCACTCACAGGTCGCGAGCCGTCATTATTGGGATTGGTCAAAACACAGCAAGAGAAAGACCGCGAGTGGTGGAAAATGGAAACGTGCTTTGGCTTAGGGCTCGTCGCGGGGCTGCTCGATTCGGGGCTCGCTGATGCCGATCTGCGTCAACGGTTGCACCAGAGTGGACGGCGTCACCACGCGGCTGGGCAGCGCCAACTTCTTCAAGCTGCTGCAGCTGGCCAGATGGGAACATTTTAATTAGGACTTCAACGAGATGGACCAATAGGAAGCCAGTACTTTGCCCAACCTGGACTGGTGGAAGCGCTTGAGCTCCTTGAGGGAGTCCGTCGGGTCCTGCGGCCGCATCTTGCGCTTCTGGCTCGGACTGCTGTCTACCAGCACTAGCGTAGACAACAAGATTGAGGGTTAGCTCTAAGAAGGGTTGAAATTGGTCAATCACGACGTACAGCACGGCGCGGAGGCTCGGATGGCCGACAAATTGCTGCGAGGGCCTCGTCGTGCCCGCTCGGGGGTCTCGTAGGCTATGAGGCCTGGTCGGAGCACCGTGGACTGCTGTCGAGTGAGGCTGGTGTCTGTCTGCTGCGTGCTGGGCGTCGTGATCTGGACGGGCGCCAATGTGGGCGTAGCACTTCCCGCCGTGCTGCTGTTATTTGCTGGATCCTGGACGCATGTGCGGTGCTCTACCTGCTCATCGGCTGAGACGGGCACGACGTGTGCACCGAGATGACCTGGAGGAGGGCACTGGTACTCGACCTCCCACCACGGCACCACATCGCTGCTGCAGCTGCTGGACGTCGACGCCGGAGTCGACTGCCCTGTGCCGGACGCGGACTCGGTGCAGTCAGCGTCGATCTCCAGCGAGAGGCGCGATTTACCTGCTGCGAAGCCCCTCCTCGAGCGGTGCGGTCGAGAACTGAGACTTCGGTTCGGTGGGGCTGTCGTTGCGGCGACTGAACCGACGACTAGAAAGGGCGAGGCAGGCTCGTCGGCGGCGCGCACGTGAGTCTCGAGCCGCGGCGAGATGTTGTCGGWGCCTGTGGTGCTGTCCATCATGTCGCGTCGAAGCTGCTGGCGAAGATCTYGGCGCTGCAAGAGGACAGAGAGCCTGTCGGTGCCTCAMGAGATCCTCGACGCTGGCGGCGGCCGCTGGCAGCAGTTGTGYCCGTCTGAGCGGCCGTAACACACGATCGGTTTCTCGCGCAACGTCTCCGGAAGGAACTAAACTTGTCCGTGTATCATGGMTYRYTCTGSTCCCCGGGGTCTCAATCTCAGCAATGTTCCTGCAGAAGCTGCTCGATCCGGAAGATGARCGCCGCCGCCGTGTCCGACGCGCACGCATTGTGCGTCGGAACCGAATCAAGCGCGAAGTCGCTCAAGGTCTACCCGTTCGTCGGTCGCGGGTGCCTCGAGCAAGTGACTATGCGCTCAATCTGGACAGCGAAGCAGAGACAGATGAATGGAGCGAGCAACGACCCCCATTCAAGCCCACGTTCGGGGGCAACTCGAGCGAGTCTATGCATCAAAGTATAAGTCAAAGCGGTGCGGAGTCGCCTCAATCGACCTCGCCGACCAAGTCGTTGTTTTCATCAGGCACCAAGGCCTCCGTGACACGATCTCCCGCTACGACTGCGTCTGCAACGTCGGCAGTGGCGTCACCGCCGGCGTCGGTGCTTTCAGGAAGCAAGACGCCACCGTCTCGATCCCTGTCGCCGCATCTCCGCGCCAGGTGGCGAGAGGCCTTCCAGCGCATTATTTTCCAGCATCACGAAGAGATTCTTGCGAGAGACCCGAGCCGGAAGTGGCGACAGGAACGCTTTGGCCTTCTGCTCTTCGCCAAGCGCGAATATGTCCGAGCGAGCGAGCACTTGAGCAAGGCAGTGAGCTTAGGTGCGACGTCCGGCCTTTGCTGGCGGAGGCTTGCAGAGAGCTACTTCCACATGTGGGAAGATGGCGCGGAGTGGGAAGTGCTGTGGGCTTGTCGCGCTGCCTACGAGCAAGCGTTGAGCCACGTGGAGGTCGCGTGCAGCCCACTGGCGCTCTTCACGTACGCCAAAGTGCTGGAGTGGCTGGGCTCCTACACCGGTGCGTTGACAGTATGCGCATCAATCCTGCAGACTTTCCCCACGTTGGAGCAGCTTCGAGAGGTCAAGTTCCGCTACGTTCTGCTCCAGCGCTACCAGCTCTTTTCGTCGGGGAGTGGAGGTTATCCTACAGCAGAGAAGAGCGCGGTTCTCACCAAGTGCATCGAGTATACACAGGAATTGCTTCTGGACAAAGCCATCACGGAGGTAAGTAGTACTTGGCTAAGTATCCCACCTTGATAGCAGGAAGCTTTAACGTTACTTCAGGGACCCCGGCATATCAACGTCCTGTACTTGCATGCTCGGCTGAATGAGATGCTAGCCGAGCTCGCAACGGATGCGAGTTCCGAAGGATTAAGACCGCCACCGGCAATGCCACGGACTGAGCTTGGTCACGTCAGCGTCGATGTCTTGTTCCAAGAGCTGTACAAGCTGGCAGTCAAGAACCAGGACGTTGCACCCCCACAAGGGGTCAAGTGGAAGACCTGGAAGGGCCGAAGCGAGACCTACACAGCCTTCGCAGAGTACTTTCGAGCCCAGAGGGAGAGTGTTCTCGCGTCCGACGCCTTATCCCGCTCCCTCGAGCTGCTAGAGACGCCCCCGCCTGGAAGCAACAGCTCCGACAAGTCGAGTCATCTATGGAGAGGAATGACGGCGGAACAGCGTCACAAACGCATCGCAGTGTACGTTGTCTTGGCACGCAACTACTACCAGTGCAACCAAATGGAGAAGGCGATTCGCTCCATGGAAGCTGTGTTCGACCTCGATCCGCTCCACGCTGAGGCTCGTGCCAGTCTCGTCGAGTGGTTCCCCGCAAAATGGCAGTAAGTGGCTCCTTCCGCCGTCTCTCGTAGCACGTTTACCTTCGGATCTCCCGTCTAACGGGTGGTGGCTGTGATACAGATATCGACTTGAACTGGAGGATGCCAGCCAGGTGCAAATTGCCCGAGTGCTGAGAGGGATCTGGGGCCGAAACGTTGCCTTGGTACGCCGTCGGGAGGCACAGCGGCTTGTAGAGCAGCGCTACCGTGAGACCCCGTACCATCTAGGTTGTCGACGCCATGTCCTGAGACTACTGCGAGACAAGTACGCGTCCTTCTTCGCAGCTCAGGATCTAGCCGCGCGGTCGATTCAGCGTGGTGCACGGCGATATCTGTACTATGCACGTATGCGATGGAAGATCGAGGGCCAGCGAGAGAAACTACTACGCGAACTTGTGAGTGCTTTTAGGCTACTATCATATCGAAGCCCCTTATTCTGACTTGGTTGCTGCTACTTGATACCCGCAGAAAAGCAAGTATCAGACACGAAAGTATCGCTACAGCCGCCAAGTTCGCGCCCAGCTGGCAGCTTTGCTCCCCAACGAATACGAGCACCGCTTCTTTCGCGAAGACTGCAGTGCGCTTCGACTTCAGGTTAGTACTATAATAGTAGTATATTGGGGGTATTACAACTCGTTTGCTTGTATCACTACTAATTTTTCGACGTGGTTTTTAGAAATGTTTTCGTGGAAAGAGCACTCGGACTAGATTCCTTCGTCTCCGCGATGCTCGGAGACAAGAACTCCGAAGGCAACAGGAAGCAGCTCAATGCATTCAGCGCTTGTTCCGTCGATACTGTCGCCCACGAGCCAACGCCGCACCATCAGTCGATGAGCTGCTATTTCGTGCTCAGCAGCAAGTCGCACACGCGAAGGAGCGACTTGCTGTGCTGCTTCAGCGTCGCTATCGACGCTGGCAAAACCCCAGGCAACGGACGCACTCAACGTTGCTTTCCGCCTTCCAAGCGGAGGCGAACGAGCAGCGACGGATTCTTGTCGAGCAGAGCAGTTGCCTCAAGATCCAGCGTTTGTGGCGTCGATACACGGCCAGCAACGAGTTGGACGGACGCGCTGAGAGCCAAGCGCAGGTCTTCCTTGTGGAGCATTTCCTGTCAGCTCAGAGAAGACAGACGCGCCTGGAAGTGGACCTGGACCACGCAGCTCGAAAGCTCCAGGCGGCCTACCGCTGCAAACTCGTGCGGCGCTTCCTGCGGTTGTTACGAGCTCGAGTTCTGGCCCCGCCCTGTGCGAGTCCAATCGATGAGCTTATCGCGAAATGTGAGTCGAACCACAGGCAAGGCGTTGAGACGATGGCCCTTGTGCACTCGATCGATACCTTGGACGAGAAGCGCGCACTCTTTGAGCACCCAGTGCTGCTAGTGCGTCCACGACCGACTTCTCCATCAAGGGATGAGAGCTTCTCTCTCCAGCACGTGGTCGCTGCGATTCAGTACAGCGCAGTCTTGACCTCGCTCATCTGTACGAATGGCGACTTGAAAGGCGACCGGATCTTGGCGCTTGTCGAGGCTTTGCAAACGAGAAGAACGCTGCGGATTCTGGCACTGGGCGAGATAAACACCAAAGCGACGAGAAATGCCCGGAAGCAAGGCTCCGACACAGCGTCTGGATGGAGGCTGCGTGAGGCTGATCAGAGGAGCACGGATACCTCGCCTTCTTCCGCGCTTGGTCGGCGACTTGTAGCTCTGCCATCGCCGCCGTCTTCCCCCCAGCCGCATCAGAAGCGCCAGCTGAGCGTCATGCACCTTCTCTCCAAAGCGCTGTGTACGTCCAATTTCCTCCTGGAAGAGCTGTACCTTGAGCGCAACGATCTGCTTGAAAACCCTCAAGAAGGCGCGACTGTCGCTGCGATGGTGGCCGACTACTTCTTCGCGAGGTACGGCCGTCTTCACACGCTGGTCATCGCGCACATGCGCTTTTCGGACGCGAACGGGGCGCTTCTTGGAGCTGCTCTGGCGATCAATACAGTCCTGCAAAAGCTCGATCTGCATGGGAATTTCCTGTGTGACGCCGCTGCCATTGCGATCGCGACCGAAGGTCTTGCCAGCAACAAATCGCTAAGGCACTTGAACTTGGCTGAGAACACGATCGCCAGCGCTGGGGGCAAAGCGCTCTTCACGAGCTTGAGCTGCCACAATCGGACTCTGCAGACGCTTATCCTGCGGAACAACCACCTCGTGAGTGACGTCATGCCAGCATTAATCCAAGCCTGGCTAGTGAATCCAGTGATTGAGACCGTCGAGCTGGCAGGGAACCTCATCGACGGTCGCTACGTAACGGAGCTGCAACTTGCTGCTGCTGAAAGACGCGAAGTTTCGCCACTGAAAGAGAACCACGAGTTGCGTTTACTACTTGCTAGGAAGCGCTTCGGTGGTCGTGACGCGCGCTCTCCTATCGGTAGACGAGGGATCGGGATCTTCGCAACGCCGACGTCAACTGGAAGGAAGAATGGCCACAAGAAGAAGAAACCCAGGAAAAAGGCACCGCTGTCGCCGAAGAAGTGGCTGAGTACCCACACGCCCAAACTCCTCTCCCCGATCGCCTTTCCGACGGCGAATAGGCAGCTAAGCGAGGTCTACCCAGCACCGAAGTGGTCGGCGGCGAACGTGTACGCACCCATTCGACCGCGCAAACTTGTGAAAGGCGCCACTCAGTCCTCGCATTCACAGCTACCAGACGCAAAAGCTGAAGAGCTCCAATTCCGCGAGCATAATAGACAGTAAAAAACAAGTTTTGGCAACAATAAAAAAAATCATGTTGAAGCGTCGTCTTTTGAGTTTTTTGTTGCTTTTCCACTTCAATACGTCGACGCGGCGGCGATTGTGCCGACGCGCATGACGAACGTTCCCATGAGGATGAACCCGTTCTGGAACACGATCGCGGCGCCAGGCCACGCCGACTCATTGAGCGGGTTGTTCACGTATGTATGCGTGAAAATCACCACGGACCCCACCAACGCCGCCATAGACAGCGCCATGCAGAAACCCACAAAGCACCTGAAAAACAAACAAAAAACATTTTGATAAGCTAAAATTCAACTTCCCTCTCATCAAATAGTTGTTCGCCCACCGCGCTCGCGTCGCCACGTCCGATCCGTAGACAAACCTTGCGTCCTCCGACAGCATCCCCCAGTCCACCGTGTTCACCCTGACAACAATCACAAAGCTCTGAGCAAAAAAGTAGCTCCCCAAATATGGCAATAGCGATTTTCGCACAGGAAGAAGGCGAGCGTCGAGACGATACCCGGCAGGTACTTGACAAAGTCGAAGGGGATCTGCGACTCTCTGTGTGCTGCCACAGCCGCGCCGTCCGCCAGCACCCACCAGCCAGCGCCCACTAGCAGCCCCGCCGCGTAGCTCCCGGCCTTGCCCGCATCCACACCCATAGTTAAAAATTGACGTAAAATAACCCATAACCTCAAAATTCATTTTTCCTGCTATTTTGCCAAGTCTCAAAGCTTCGTAACCATGGAGCTCTCCGGCGCTGAGAGCGCCCTGCGCACGCTCAAGAACCGCCCCAGGGTCCCTGCGGGCGCCGTAGCCAGCGCTCACGCCATCCTTGACCTCCTCACTCCACCCAGTTCCTCCTCCGACGAAGAATCACGTCGTGAGTTGCTCCAACAGGAGCTACAAGCCCTGCTACTGTACGGCAAAGAGCGCTGGGAGCCCGTGGCTGTCTTCCTGGTCGTCACTCGCGATCTATTGCGTCGCCACTTGAAGCTGCAAGACCTGGACGCCAATACAGACTTCTGTCTGCCCTCAGAGGACCCGCCGCTGTACGTGGAGACCATCGCGCCGCTGTCCGACGCCTTCCTCACTCAGACAGCACAGCAGGCTATCCACCAGCATCTTGAGTACTATGAGCCTCGAGTTCGGATGGCTGTGGCTCGCCTGCTAGGCGTCCTCGCAGCCTGGGACCTCCAATACGTGACCCAGGAGTTCACGCCGCAGCTCGTGGACTCGGTGGTGGCCAACCTCAGCCGCTCGCCCGACTTCGAAGAGACGGGCTTTGACGAGCTGGACGACAACGTCAGCACGAACGGCATGATGACGCCGCCCCAGAGCCCCGAGGGGACGCCGCGGACCCCCTCCACGCCCTACAGACTGGACGACGTGAGCGGCTGGAAGGCCCTGGAGAGCTCGCTCTGTGCTCTCAAGTACCTCATCAAGGGCAGTGGGCCCAAGTTCCTGGACGAGAAGCTCAGCGAGGACGGAGCCAAGGCGTTCGTCTACCTGACGCCGCAGCTCCTGGAGCTCGTGGCGCCCAAGAGCTGCTTCCACATCAACCGCCACGTGCGCGTCGTGGGGCTTGACACCGTCACGGCGCTCTCCGCTAGCGCGCCCGTGGGCTTCCTGGACGCCCATCCGGGCGTCAGCGACGTGCTCAACAAGTGCATCAAGCGCGGCCTGGAGGACAACTGGTGCCAGGTGCGCTACGCCGCCTGCATCTCGGCTCGCACCTTCGTGCTCAAGCTACAGGAGCAAGGCCGCGCCGCCTACCTGCCCGTCCTGCTGCCCAGACTGTGCCTCAACCGCTACTACATCGCCGAGCGCGTGCAAAAGTACTCGCAGGACTCGTGGCAGATGATCATGGGCACGCAGGGCCGCGAGCTCGTGGCCCAGTACGCCAGCGAGATCGTCGACTACTACGTCGAGATGACGAGCCACTGCGTCCGCGAGTCGGCGTGCCAGTGCATCGCCGAGCTGGGCGTCAAAGTGGAGCCGACGGCGGTGCGCCCGCACGTGGGGAAGCTCATGCAGGCGCTGCTGCTGTGCTTCTACGACGTGTCCAACCTCGTGCGCGACGCGGCGTGTCTGGCCTCGGCGCAGCTGGCCTTGGGCTTCCCCGACGAGTGTCGCCCCTTCCTGGACGAGCTCTATCGCCTGTGGATCGCCCACTTGTCGGACGAGATCTGGTCGGTGCGGGAAGACGCCGCCATCGCTCTGGGCAACGCCGTCCGTGCGTACGGCCAGGAGGCGCTCGACCGCGTGGTTCAAGTGACGCGCGAGTACTTGCCGCTCGCGAGCAAGCAGCCAGCCATGACGCAGCACGAGTACGACGCCCTGATGCGCTCGGAGAAGAAGCATCTGAGCAAGCAGGCCTTCTCGTGCTGCTCGCTGGAGCCCAAGCTCTTCGAGCGCCACGAACACCGCGACAAGGAGCCGTGGGAGCACGCGGACGGCGCCATCTACATGGTGCGCGAGCTGTGCGACGTGGCGCCGGACGTGGCGGTCACGTTCCTCCCGCAGGTGGCGGACATTGCGATCCTGCGCCACTTTCCCCAGACGGCTGTACTGCAGGAAACCATTTGGAAGCAGCTGCCGCTCATGTGCGACGCGCTGGGCAAGAAGGTCTTCAAGCGCTACCTCGAGCTCTTCTTCGACCCGCTCGTCTTCACGCTGCAAGGCACCAGCCGCCTGGCCAAGTTCGCAGCCCGTGACTGCGTCGCCCAGATCAGCAAGCAGATCGGCCCCAGCATCTTCTTGGGCCGCCTGGAAGCCAACCCGGCGTGGAAGGACACGCTCGGGCCCGTCGTGCCGGTCATGTCGTACATGGTCAAGTAAAACGGAACGACAAGTTGCATGACCCTGAACAATTGAGGTTTTTTCCTTTTCTAACCAGAAATTCAGCACGAGCATCTGCAATTATTTCTTCTTTTTTCCGCAGTTCCACACCGACGCAAATGATGAAATTGTCATTTGTTGCATCTCAAAAACTGCTTTGGCTATTTCTAAAGCTTCATCAACTGTGCACATGGGCAGCGTCGCCTCTCACTGCGTCTCGATCGCCAGCGCCAGTCGAGTGCGAGAAGGGATCTTGGTCGCGCTTGGACGTCACTTCAGTGGGAACCCGGACGTATCAAGTCAATCCGCGCGGTCGTGGCTCTGCGCCAGCTTCCAGCGATACGACGAGGTACGTTGCAACCGACGAACTAGCTCCATGAAAACGCCCTGCTTACTGATTGCGTGGCCAGACCGGCAGCGGCTTCGTTTCCTGCGACGCCGTTCTAAACGTCGTGGCCGAGCTGCCGCTGTTCCGGATCCACGACTGGTCTGCGAACGAAGTCTCTCAGTTCTGCGCCTTCTTCTTCCGAGGCGAAGACAGCGAGCGAAACTTCGACTACTGTCTGTTTCTCGACTACCTTTTCTTCCCTGTAAACCAGCACACGCCTCGAGTGAAGCTGAAGAAGCAGATCGCAGTCGACGATACGTTCACTACTCACGAGGGAAGCTTATTTCCAGTACCACTGGGCCCAGAAGAACCGGAAGAGCGGGCAAGCCAACCGGTGATCCTCAAGGTTCTCGACTTGACGACGTTTACCGCCGAAACAGAGAAGTTTTCTTACTGTGGTGGGGCAGAGGAACTCGTGGCGCAGTTGCGACGTCGAGTGAACGAGTTGCGGCTACTGACGCACCCGAACGTGGCCGGCTATCAGTCAACACTACAGAATGGAACCTCGTTGTACGTGATCCAAGAACTTCATCAGATCTGTACACTCGAAACAATACTCGCGTCCTTCGGACCGATGAAGGAGCCGACAATTCGTCGCTACCTTCTGCAGATTCTACAGGCGTTGAGCTTTCTCCACGAGCACGGCGTGACTCACGGGTAAGAGTCAGTCGAACTCGTTTTTCACGACTCGACATGTAAAGACGAGATGTCCTTTCAATGCAGGAACTTGACGATGCAAGCAGTGCACATCGACAGCTACGGATTGTTGAAACTCACCGACTTTGGGCTGCGACGATGTCTGCTTCCTCTCCTTTCCTCAGCGGAGGCTGCAGAGGGCGACTGGACTCGGAAATCATCGGTACGGTCCTCGTTCAAGGCTCGGTAAACTGCCATTGTGCTTACTATTGCGTTTCTTCTTCAGGCGCCGGAGGTTCTTCGGGACTGTCGCGTGTGGGGCGAGAAGACGGACGTTTGGTGCGTGGGCCTGCTGACGCTGCAGATGGCAAACGGGCTAGCGAAGCACCCACCACCACGCGCTTTCGAGCAGCCCAAAGACAGAAGCCCGTCGCTCCGCCACACACGCTTTCAACCGAGCAACGTCACCCGCTCACCGACGAAGAAGCAGGCATCCGAGTCCCCTGAAGAAGTCGGTGGCTCCCGATTGCCCTCGCTTCCTGACTCAGCGTCAAAAAACCTCAAGACTTTCGTTCGCGCGTGTCTCCAGCGAGATCCACGCAAGCGACCAGCCGTCGACGAGCTCCTGGCAATGGGCTTCTTTCAAATCGACCAGGCAAAGGAAACGAACGAAGTACTTCGCACCGTGTGCACCGACCTGGACGCGACAATTCGACGGCTCGTTTCGTCATCGCCCCAATCGCTCCGGCCCAAGTCGAGGGCTTAACAGTCGACAACACATACCTTGCTTTTATTTGGATATGAGCTCGTTGATCTTGGACGAGTTCGCGCGGACAGCAGCAATGACATCTTTCGCCTGCCTTGTTAGCTGCGGGTTCAGAAGAGCGCCAGACGCTCGAGACGCAGGCGACTTGACAGCCTTGAGTCTGCTCTTCGTCTTGGCCGTTTTGCCTGTCGCTCGCGTCGATCGCACTTGTCCGTCCACTTGCAGCAATTTCCCTGGTGATCGGAAGAGTGGAGCAGACGCTGAGAGGGCAAGCGTCTTTTCCTCCGCCTGATCAGAGGGGGAGAGATGCTTCTGTATCGTCTCTTGAATGAACTCGCGCATGTTGGCATTCTTGGCTCCAGTTGGGTAGAAGAGCTTGACGTCGCCGCTCTTGTTGATCTTGGTCAGCTTGAGCTTGTTGGTGGGTTCTCCCTTCGGTTTCAGCGCTGACACAGCAGGTGTCACTGGTCGAAGGAGCGAAGTGGATGGGTCGAACACGCCGGTGTGGCTGAGATCGGGCAGCTGGATCGGTTCGAGTAGGAGGTGCACCGAAGCCAGCAGTGCGTCAAGCCGAGCGGCCTCCTCTTCTGGCGTTAGAGCTATGGAACTGCCTCGCTGCTTTCTCGTGGTGGGACTGGAGTACGACACCGCAAGCTCGCGAGCTTCGATCTCTTTGCGCGACACTGGCAGCAGTCGACTGGAGTGGAATGACAAGACGTCCAGGAACGGTGGCGGGTCTGCATGTGAGCTGCTCAAGGCCCCTGGCTGGCCGATTGTGGCTGGTACTGGAGCTGCCTGGACATCTGAAGCTTCGAGGTATTCGCTCTCAAAGTCGAAGTGATGGTCTTCCATTATTGCGAAGCGATCGGTTGAGGGGACGCGAAAGCGGATTTGTGTTGTGGTTGTGACCAATACTATAATAGCTTCTGATTCTTACTTGCCCGATCGAAACTTGCCTAAAAATCGAGACAATAATTAGTTGATGAAGCGACATCTTGATAATTGATTACAGAAAGAATTCTTGTGAGAGTTTTTGGACGATAAAAATTCGACCAGCGCCATACTGTTCTTATCAGTGTTTTTGTTTGCACTCGTAAAATGCCGTTCGA
>KV733399.1:17844-42372 GCA_000500225.2 Phytophthora pinifolia
ATCTGAAGCTTCGAGGTATTCGCTCTCAAAGTCGAAGTGATGGTCTTCCATTATTGCGAAGCGATCGGTTGAGGGGACGGATTTGTGTTTTGGTTGTGAAAATAATGGATCGACCAATACTATAATAGCTTCTGGTTCTTACTTGCCCAATCGAAACAGCTTTTTGGTTGCCTAAAAATCGCGACATCTTGATAATTGATTACAGAAAGAATTCTTGTGAGAGTTTTTTGGACGATAAAAATTCGACCAGCGCCATACTGTTCTTATCAGTGTTTTTGTTTGCACTCGTAAAATGCCGTTCGAATTTTCGCAAAGAACGTTCGCAAGGATGTCTTTGCGGCGATCACTCGGTTGAGAAACTCAATGAGGGACGAGGTTCAATGGATCGATGAACGTTCGCTCTGGTCAGAGCCTGGCCATGATTATTCAGAGACTTGTCGATCCCCAATTGTGACTATTCAGAGGTCAACGAGGATGTCGACAATGCTAGCTTAGTAGTAGAATCATTTCCGATTTCTCCGCCTTGACCAAGCTCATCATCTCAAGCCTAGGATCCGTTTATTGTATGTGCTTTACCTGTGTATCAGCCGCTGTGCTGGGAGAATGACGAACTAAAGTTGCCGACATCATCTGACTGTGCTGAGCCCAGCATGACGTCAAAACCTCACCCAACTCCCGATATCCCACGCACAAGCTCTCTCACCGCCGCTCAGTGCAGACGGTAGCCACTAGCTGATCCATAGCAAGTATTCCAAATGCTACGTACATGAGATGCTTCGCCGACGTAATCTCACGACTTGAACAAGGTCTCAAACGCTTCAACGAACTGCTTAAACGAGAGACGCCGCTGCTCAATCGCTCCATCCGAGGGGAGGAGCCTGCTCTCCTCGAGTCGGACGAGCATCTCCTCGACAGAGTCCGCAGGTCGGTCTAGCGGTGCGAGCGTCTGGAAAGCGCTCAACGCCGCGCTGATGGACACGCATCCGTCTCGCGAATCTGGTCCGAGACGCAAGAAGACGCTACGTAGTAGCACCTGAGAAGATTCGTATCGTTGCAGCTCCTGCTGTAGACGAGCTAGCCGTGCCTCCAGCGGAGCCAAGCGAGCCTTCTCGCAGCCGATCTTGAGTTCCCACTGACGGAGCTGTTCCTTGTATCTCTCGGCCGTGACTTCCAAGCCTGCTAGCTCGTTCTGTAGCGCCGCCTTGTTCGAGGAGCCCACGCTAGCTCCAGTCGCCTTCTCCGCCTCCCCATGAGCGGCAGGAACGTACGATTGAGACGCCAGCGCGCGCTTTGCCTCAAGCAGCCGCGAGATTTCGACCTGTAGATCCACCTGCGTGCAGAGATATCGACGAGGCACACGTGACAACTTGACGTTCATCTCGTCTCGCCGCTTTTGCTTGCGCTGCACTGCGAGCTGCTTGTCCTGCACCGCCGTCTTGAGCGCCAGCAACTCCGCTGCTACGCTCTGATTCTCGAGCTTCTGATCGAGGACGCGCTCGCCCCACTGCGCTGCCGTCTTCGGCTTCGACAGGGTCTTCAAGGCTCCGGTACTGACCGACGAAGACGTGGGGACGTGACGCATGACGTCGGCCAGCGCCGCACTCGTTTTCAGCTGCTGTAACTCGCTCCTGAGAGCAGCCGATACCTGCTCCTTCTCTGTCAGCTGCATCGTCCGCGTGTGCACTTGGTTCGTGAGCGTCTTCTTCTCCTGCCGCAGCTCCATCCGCATCTCCTTGAGCGTGTCTGGATCGCGGAAAAACGCCGCCGACTTGCGCATGAACGCTCGTGCAGGTTTCATCGATGGGATCGGAGCCACCATCTCCGAGGCTGGCCTCCTGTCCTCTTCACTCTGCTCGTGATCCTTTTCGTACTCCTCTTCTTCCTCAGGGTCCGCAGCAGACGAAGCTCCGTTGTTGTCTGCCTCGTCATCCGTCGCCCCAGCCGACACATCCTCGCCAGCCGTGAGGAACCGGATCGGGTGCTCGCCTGCATCCAACTACAACAACAACAGTCAGCAGATCTCGTTCCGAGTCCGTCCGACGCCACGTCTCACCTCCCACTGCTCCTCGCCGTCGTCGTACTTGACGTAGTAGCCTCTCTCCGGCGAGTAGGCGCTCACCACGCCATCAAACCACTCGGCCTCGCCCTCCCAGAACACTTGCACGCGGCAGCCAACCGCCTTCTCGTGCATCGAAAATGGCAATGGCACTTCAACTTTGTCATGGTCTATTTTTGGCCAATCACCGATTTTTGTTTTATCCCAATAACTGGTTGAAATGATGGTCACTAACATCAATGTGGGCGTGCTGGGCCACGTGGACAGCGGCAAGACGAGCCTCGTGCGCGCGCTCAGCACACGGTTGTCGACTGCGGCGCTGGATAAGCACCCGCAGAGCCAGCAGCGCGGTATCACGCTGGATCTGGGCTTCTCCAGCTTCCTGCTGGAGCCAAACCTCCAGGTAACGCTGGTGGACTGCCCCGGCCATGCCTCGCTGTTTAAAACCATTTTGAGCGGTGTTGCCATCATCGACACGGTGCTGCTGGTCGTGGATTGCCGCAAGGGGCTACAAGCCCAGACCATCGAGAGCTTGCTGCTGGCGTCGCTGGCAGCAAGACGCCGAGTGGTGGTGGCCTTGACCAAGACGGACCTGCTGTCTTCGGTCCATTCCGAGAGAACGGCGGCAATTGCCGCCGTGACGGCCGAGATTCGCGCCTTTTTGGAGGCCCACTTCAACTTCCAGCAAGTTCCGGTGGTTCCGGTGGCTGTAGCCGCCAGCCAAGAGCCCCAGGGGATCCCAGAGCTACTAGCTATACTGAGGAGCAACTTGCAGGCTCCAGAACGGGACACGAGCGGAGCTTTTTGTCTTGCAGTGGACCACTGCTTCGCTGTGCCTGGGAATGGCACCGTGCTGACGGGTACGGTGCTGTCGGGGACTCTGAAGAAAGGAGACGAGCTGGAGCTGCTCCCGATTGGCGTTCGAGCCAAGGTGAAGACGTTGCAGGTCTTCAAGCAGGACGTGGACAGCTGCGCGCAAGGAGATCGAGTGGGGGTTCGCGTGAACGCACTGGACCCGACACTCGTGGAGCGAGGGCTGGCGGTCTCCCCTCCTGGACGTTTGGCGCCGGTCACGCAGGTTGTGATCCCCGTAGCGCGTGTGCCCTTGTTCCGCGGTGCAGCTTGCAAGAGCGGAGCCAAGTGTCATGCGACGGTGGGCCACGCGACGGTCATCGCCACGGCCACGTTCTTCACACGGCTGGGAGGAGAGAAAGGAGACAATGAGGTGGCATTCGATCCGTCAGCGCTGTACGAGTCCGTCTCAGCTCTAGATAGTGGAGTGAGGAGCCAAGACGAGGGCGGTGAAGCGTCTTGCGCCGTGTTTGCGCTGCTCCAGTTCGAACACGCCGTGTTCTGCCCTGCGAACGCACTTGTCGTGTGTTCACGGCTTGATCTAGACGCCAAGCGGTTCCCGTGTCGCCTGGCCTTCTACGGCGCGGTGCAGAGCGTCGTGGGGTCGAGTGACGAAGGGCTGAGGGCGCTCTCTGCTGTGCACAGTAGCGTCGTGGATCTGGCGGAGCTGCGACTTGGGCGCGTCAAGAGCCGACATGGAGTTGTGGACAAGGTGCTGGTCTCGAGAAGGGGCGAGAAGGAGGGAGGGGCCGAGGTCCTCGGTCGTGACATGTTTGCAAAAGATGTCAACTGGAGTGTCTACCAGGATGCCGTGGTGCTGTTTGAGAAAGCTCAGGTTCTCGGCACAATACTTGGCCCTTTTGGCAAGGCTGGCAAGTTTCGCATTGCACTTGGGCCGGCGACGGCGCGTTGCCAGCAGCCAATGCCGGGCGAGAAGATTGTGCTCCGCTTTCTCAAGTTGAGGACTCTAAAGCCGCCTAAACGGAAAGGCAAACCTGCTGGGGGCGTACAAGCTTCTGCTACTACGAGGAAGAGGAAAGCGCGGCCGTTCTTGCAGGACAATAGGCTCCTCTACCCAGAAGCTTTTGAGCCGTCACCACGGTCAGAAACTTCGGGAGCTGTTGAGGCGTTGGCAGTGGAGACTGTCGGTCTATCTGTCTCAGATGCGACGTCAAAGGAGACGAAAGAGCATGCAACTTGTTCGCGGACAGGGCGAATCGAGCGACTCAAGGGCGAAACGACGGCTGACGGGAGAAATCCGTTTGCGATCGTGACAGGTTTATTTGACACGGAGCAAGATGCAAAAGAAGCGGCTGGCTGTCGGGTGCGATGTATTATCGACGGCCTTGGCGAGGGCAAGATCGACAAGTCTTTCGGTAAGGCTGGCAAAGTTCGTGTGGACTTCCAAGAATGCGGAGGCACAAAAGGACAAGTGGGTGACTCCGTTAAGCGCATCTTCGGCTTGGGCGAACCGAGCGACTGTGAACATGGAAATTGAGGTTTTTTAGTGCAGTTTCTCAAGATATTCACCGTCAATCCGCTGTCGACGGACAGCTGTTTTGCTCTCGCTGTAAAGAAACTCAAATAGACAAGGAAAAGGTAAAATAACTCAAATAGACAAGAAAAAGGGTTCTGGCAAAAAGCAACTCAAATAGGCGAGAAAAAGGAGAGTACTCAAGGTTCTGGCAAAAAGCAATCATTACGTATGAAAATGTCCAGTGACTTGGAAATCCGGGCGAAGGGGCACGCGTTGAAACCGCACTGCTGATCCGCTACATAAGCTACACTACCGCCTCTGCTGCACTCGCGCGCGTGCTGTCTTCGCGATGGTCTCCAAGCTAGCTGGTCATCTGGGTCTTCATGAAAGTCGATACTCCCGTCTAGCCCGAAGTAGAGCCGTCTTGACCTTCGGCCGTGAGGAGGTTGCCCTCGTAGTAGACTTGCCACAGCTGCACGAAGACGACGATGTAGACCACCAGAAGCGAGCCGAACACGTTGGCCGTGAAAGTCGCGGCCGTGTGGTCCCAGCCACAGTACTCCGTGATACTCATCTTGACCATGGGGTAGAACTGGCTCATGACGAAGAAGCCGAAGAACATGGCCGACACGTAGTTCCACGGGTTGGTGGCGTTCTCGTACTCGAAGAACCGGATGAGCGCCACCAGCTGACTGAACAGCAGCGTGAAGAAGAACAGCACGTTCGGGATTTCCGTCCACGACGTCTTCTGCCCAGCGCCAGTGTTGGCCCACGACTTGTCCTTGCCCGTCATCCGCGCCTGGATAGCCTCCACAATAGCCATCATCGTGATGAACGAGAACGAGAACCACGTCTGCTGCGCGCGCCACACGTCGTTGTTGTCGACGGCGCGGTTGGCCAGCAGGTTCAACACCCAGCGGCAGAACGTCACGGGCAAGAACGTGTACAGGAACTTGGTGCCCTTGGCGTAGATGGGGGCGTCGCCGGTGCACAGGTAATAGATAGCGATCGCCACGTAACACAGGGCAGGAATCGAGCCGAACGGGTACAGCACAGAGTCGTAGAAGAACATCTTGCGCGGGAACGCCAGCGCCGGCTTCGGGTCGGGGGCAGGCACGCGCGGCGGGCGCCAGTCGGGGTCGACCTCGCTCTCATTTTTCATCAGCAGAATCTGCACAGCGCCCTTGGCCCAGCGCTTCTTCTGGCCCATGGCAGCAGCCACCGTCTCGGGCACAGCGCCTTCACACAGACGGATGCGGTCCTTGGCTTCTCCCTCGAAATCCTTGCGGAAGTACACCGAGTCCCAGCCGGACGTGTGCAGCACGTTACCCGTGAAGGCATCTTCAGTCTGGGTACCGTACTGGATGCCGCCGATCGAGTCGAAGGCCTGGCGACGGAAGACGGCGTTCGTACCGGCGAAAGCAGCAGAGTCGAAGCCATCACGCCCACACTGCACCGCGTCGAAGAAGATGGTGTTCTTGTGGCCACACGGGTCCCCCATGATCGTCAGCTGGGGCGTGTCCTCGAAGTACTGCGGCGTCTGCACGTACGACACCTGGTTCCACGAAATGTCGTCGCTGTACTGGCGGCCTCCGCCGTCGACGGCCTCGCCCTCCGAGAAGAAGAAGGGCAGCACGGCGAGCAGGAACTTGGGATGCGGCTTCATGTCGTTATCCAGAATCAGCAGGTACTTGCCGTCCGCGCCTTCGTTGAACAGGGCGTTGTTGATGTTACCAGCCTTCGAGTGGTGCGTCTCGGGCTTCATCCGGCCGATGAAAGTCACGCGCGGGATGCCGCGGTCACGGTAGTCGTAGTCATCGGACAGAGACCCGACGGCACAGTCGCGACGCTGCACGCCCTTGCCGCCCTCCTTGCGGAGCTCCCGGACCGAGCTGTGCTGACGACGCCACGTCTTCAAAGTCTGGTCGTCCTGCACAGGGCCGACCACGCGCTCGTGCATCATGCGGGCAATGTCGCCGCGCAAGTCACCCGCGATCTCGATCACCTTCGTGTTCACCGTCACCTTGAAGTGGTTGTTGGCGTCCCAGACCGACTTGGTGTAGCCATCATCGAGGATGAAGATGTGGAGCAGCTCCGGCGGGTACTGCATGGCCAGGCAGTTCTTCAGCGTCTGGATCGAGTCTGTGACAGGCTCCATGTAGTGACACAGGAAGACGTCGACTGTCGGCCACTGCTCCTTCGGGATAGGCGGCTTGAAGTCGTTCATGTAGCGCGCGCCACGACGGATCGGACGCCACATACTGAAGTTGAACAGCAGGCCCAGGAAGTAGTTGAGGAACTCGCTGAAGATCATCATCGCGTACATGAGCCACGACATGAACGGCACGTTCTTGATGCAGTAGCCGTCGCCAGAAGTCGAGTCGAAGTTGACCGTCGAACTGTAGCAGCCAGTCGTTTCACTGGACGGAAGCTCACTGCAGGGAAGCGTGGGACGCGAGTGGTCGCAGAAGTACTGCTGCGGGTACATCGTGGTCAGGTAGTACAACCAGAAGATACCGGTCCCTGCCACGCCGAAGTAGAAGACGTGGAACATGCCACTACCCGACATCTTGTACTTGCGGATGTTGGGCGTCTCCACAGGCTCCGCCGCGCGGTTGGCGATCGAGTACGTCGACATGGCGAACGAGCGGAACGACGGCTCGTAGTAGTTGCGGACTCCGGCGATGGAGTCGTTGTACTGGCTCATCTTGCCGTCCGGACCCTGGACGCCAGAGTCCATGAAGCGGATGCTGCGGCCGTTGTCCTTCATGCTCACACCGCCCTCCCTGGCGTGCTTGGGGTCCACGAACGACGTCGTACTCATGTACGTGCGGTTCGGGACCTGCTGCCAGCGGTCAGGCACTTGACTTTTCGAGTTCATTGTGACCGAAGGCATCTGGGCCTGCGAAATGCTGACGTCCGGGTTGGCGTCTTCTGAAGGCATGGCCTCACCGCACTCGGTACAAAAGGCCGTGCCGCTGGGCACCGTGGCGAAACAGTTCTCGCACACGAGGCGGACACGGTCCGTCATAGTCTGGGCAGGCAGAGTCGCGCCCGTAGGCAGCTCCGGCAGCTGCTCCTCGACGGGGCCGAGCTGTGCGTGCGCACCCACGCGGTTGTAGCACATGAGTCCCCAGCGCATGGACAGCTGGTTGAGGCCACCGACAATGAAGACGGCGGCCCAGACGATGAACATGAGCGTCTGCGCACTCGAGTCAATGCCCTTGAGAGCAGCCTTGCCACCCTCCTGGAAGGATGTGTAGGCCACGTCAGAGAGGACAGCGGACGAGTTCACGATGCGAGAAACGCCGTCCGCGACCATCCACCCGCCCGTGATAGCCGAGAAGATGATGTACTTGAAGCGGTGGTTCTCGAGCTCCGATGTCTTGGACATGGAGCTGCACACGAGCTCGAAGATGATCATGAAGGCGATCACAAACTCCTGGCGCGCCAGCTTGTTGTCCGACGGGAAGACGTTAACGCCGTCATACGCGTCAATCAGCAGGAGGTAGCAGCCTACGATGCCGCCCGTGAGCAGGATGAGGATGTAAGGGCCGAAGACCGTCATGAAGCCGACGATGAGGGCCAGCACGAAGCCAGCGCCACCACCCGCGGCAATGGCGATCCATTCATTGGTGGTTGAGAGCGACACGATGGCTGTGAATGCCACGACGAAACCCCTGGAAAAACATATACAAAAATAGAGTCAGACTAAATCAGAACAAATTACCAAATATTTGTAACGACCAGACAGGAGTGATGGTCACGAGACGTACATGGCGAAGGCCGAGAGGAACTGCGTGGTCACGAAGAGCGAGCGAGCGCCCAGGGAGAGCGAGGACCAGCCGCCGCAGGAGAGCGACACGCCGCCCAGAATGCCCACCACGGAGGCGATGATGCCCGCGCCGGTTAGCCCCATGCTGCCGAGCTGCCGCGTCTACTGGAAGAGTTGGCTGCTGCCCGGGGCTGGGCTGTCGGGTGTCTTCTGGCTCGGAGGCGCGCGGGGGGGAAAGGTAAGGCGCCTTCAGTCGACTGCCGCGTCGAGGGGGAAAGCGCGCTTTGGTCTGCTGCCGAGCGAACACAAAACCAGAAATGAGCTCTCCTCGGTCTGGAGTTTTTCTCGCGGGGGGGTTTCCCTTGCGTGCGCGCGCGCCATAAATTACCGTCATTTACAGAGAATCCAAAACGGAAAAAAAGGCAGTGAGTGCAGAGACGGGACTCTGCCAACTGGCTCCATTGCTTCCGCAGGAGCATGGCAATCCAGTTGAATTATCCGTGTGGTGGCAATGCCTGCCTGCGTTTCGAAGCTCGGTGTGTAGCGGCCATCTGCTTGCACTAACTCGATGCAATGCTGGCACATATCGCTGGCTCATCGCAAGGCTGCTTCCGCCGGTCGGGCCATCGTCATTGCCGACGACAACACGCTGGCGGCCTGGCCCGACTAACGACGCGGAAGAGACTGTCCCGCATGCACGCACGCATGTGGTGGGCTGCCAGCCAACAGCGCGGGCCAGACTGCGGACAGTACCATCCCTCCCTTGCCGAACGAAAGCAGCATCCGACAAGTGTGATACAGTATCAAACTCTAATGCTCTCGGCTGAAGGCTGTAAGGGCGAAGCCAGCCCAACCGCTGCGAGCCATGCTCCTCGGATGGCATCTGGCCCCGGTGTTCGCAAGCGACAACTCTCGTCATCTTCCGCTCGTCGTGCCGCCTCGATGCGCGACATCCGCCTCGTTTCCTCTCGTGCGAGGCGACAGCCTCGTCAAAGCATAGGAGATAAGATCGCGCGGGCCAAGGTGCTCGCTTCAGCAGAGCGAGCTCTTCATGCCAGCCATTTTCGATGGCACCACAGTCAACTGTCCCTGCCGAATTCAACCGGCAAGTGATGTGATATGATGGGCCCCGTGCCGAATAATTGCTGCGAAAATCCACACTCGAGCCATCTGCTTGATCCATCCAAATCCTCAGCTGCACCCCAATGCACGGCTGAAGCGGCACGCTGTGTGACTTGCGACGGCACCGGCAAGTGCACTGCCTCCACATAGCGCCAGGCCCGGGCGCGTTAAGCCAGGCGACCGTCGCGAGTCGAGCCTGCAACAAGAAAGCTTCACCAAGACGAGTTGGCGGTCGGTTTCCAAAAATTTCGCATGACGATCGAGTCAATGGCTGAACCGTCGTGCGCCAGCTGGCGCGCTGACTCGTTTCAGGCCGTCATTTATCGGTAAGTTACGCGTTTCCGTTTTGGCTCTGCAACGGCCGCCTGGTCCGGTCGCTCCCCCACTCTGTATTTTTCTCTTGGCGCGGTCGAAAGGCGAAAGAGTTCACCACCGACGCCGGCGGTCCCTAGCTGCATCTGCATCCCCCTCACGTCACAGACACAGACTCGCCATGCCGTTCGGCCGTCGCTGTGTGTCGCTGATGGCGGCGATGGCGCTGCTGCAGGTCGCGCAGGCCAAGAACTACTTTAACCAGTCGGCGGGCTATGTGATCGAAATCTCAACGGACGACTGGAGCAACTACGACTCGAACGGCGGCTGCGTGACGTGCCCGTACACGTGTATCGCCCCCACCGAGAGCTATGACGGTACGACCATCAACTCTAGTAACACGACGCAGACAGCGTCGCTGCCCAGTATCTACTCGACGGTTGCGTCCAACGGCTGCTGCTACGCGTCCTCGGCCACTACACAGCCGTCCTGCACGTCCGAGGCCAGTCCGGCCACAGCTGAGAACTGCGGCTTCCTGTACGGCCCCACGCTCGAGTGGCGCATCAACAATGCGCTCAAGCCGCTGAGCGACAGCTTAACGGCCATTCTCTTCGCTTCCACGGACTGCGAGACCTTCTGGGCCGTTGGCAAGCAAGCCATCCGGTACACGAGCAACACCAAGAGCATCAAGGGCTCCAAGATGATCCAACACGGCTGCTATGGCGACCCGAACGGAGCCGCCATGGTGCTCAGTGGGTGCCTCACAAGCCAGCTCACGTACTCCAAGACCAAGACGTATACATGGAAGAACCTGGCTGAGAAGTGCGAGGGGCTGGCTGGCCGCTGCGTCATCACCAACGCCGTCTGGGAGAAGCACCTCGAGTGCTGCACGTCGCGCACGGGCCTGGCCGCGGACTGGGACACGACCTTCAAGACGTACACCAAGACGGCCGCCAAGACCACGACGCTGAGCGGTGCTGCCATCACGGGCATCGTCATCGGTGGCGTGGCGCTGCTCATGTGCCTCATCCACTTCGGCGCCAAGGTGCGCGAACGAGCTCGCCAGACGGCACTCATGCGCGAGCAGGAGGCCACGGACGACTACGAGGAGATCATGACGCCGCTCACGACGGCAGACAAGCAGCCGGTGGCGCTGCAACGCCCCATCGGACCCGCCAGTCTCGATGTGTCACTCCACGAAGGAGACCAGATCTACCGCAAGAAAGAGGACGAGCTGCTCTTCGAAGGCGACATGTACTAGGCTTTCATATCCATCCGCCCGGACACTGCAATGTCGTTTTGAATTGCTGCTTCGTCTCGCTCAAATTCATCCCTATTTTGATTGTCGAGACTTGCGTGCCTTGGTTCTTAGCTCTTGGGCTTTGTATCTGTTCTGCATCTGCAGTACACTTTGTCGATCTCTCACCGCTTGTTTCTCTGCGTTTGCTACTTACTAGCTGGAGCTAGCGTTGGACCACGGCGTGGACGTCAAACAACCACGACAACCACAGATTTTATCCTCGTGTGCCAGCAGTACAAGTGCCTGCTGACCAGTTCTGCTGCGCCGCCGCGTTCTGAGAACCTCAACGACACGACGCGGGTAACGTGCTACCCAGAGCTGAGCCTGGAAGACGCCGACAGCATCTAGCTAGTGAGTGTCACGTAGACAGCATCTAGCTACAGTAGTGCAAAATGCAAATATAATTGAATGCTATTGTGATTTGAACAATTTGTTTTTTGCCCTGGTTCAATGCCACAATCAAATCAGAGAATGCAAAACCTTCAAACAATATTACTCAATTAAACACAATATAATTGGCTGTACCCACATGCAGTTTCATACTGTTTTGTCCGTCCACTGGCGCGACGCCATCAGCGACACAGCGGCGGCCGAGCGGCATGGCTGGTTGAGTCTTTCTTTGACGTGGGGATGCAGATGCAGCTAGAGATACCGCGTCAGTGAATTTTATTGTGCGCCTTTATTGGGAATAATTTCTTGTTGGTGCGGTAGAAGATAGGACACGTTCTCGAACATGCTACGCAAAGTTAATTCACTCAATAATCCGCGCTCGCTGTCATGAAGCCCTACCTCTGCTACAAGCTACCTTCTCGCGTCAATATTACACTCACACCTTGCTTCAGTTCTTGAGTGTCACGCGAGACTGGAACGCGTCGTAGCGGCACTTGCCGTACGCCAGGAAGTCGAAGTCGATCTCCGACTGCGCCGCCTGGATGTAGCCCCAGATGGCCCAGAATAAGTGCGACGCCAGCGAGAACGAGTTGGCCTCGAACCGCAGGTTCTCCACCTCGTTCTCGCTCACGTCGTTCTCGTCGCCGTCCTTGCCCGCCAGGTACGCTCGGCAGAAGTCGCGCTGCTGCTGCTCCGTCGGGTACTTGCTGAAGTCGCCCAGGTGCGCGTTCACCGTCTTGTGGTAGTCATACGCCCACTCGCAGAAGTGGTTGCCCAGATCGTACCCGCGCGGGTTGTAGCTCGTGTACTCGAAGTCGATGAGCACAGCCTCGCCCGCGTCATTCTTCATGATGTTGCCGTACTGCAGGTCGTTGTGGCTCAGCACCATGGGTGACGGCACATTGGCTAGGAGCTTCTCCAGCTCGTCCACGTCGCGCGACAGATGGGCAACGTCCACCACGCCCTTGAACTGCTCGCCTGTGCACTTGACGCGCGCCACCTCCAGCAGCTTGCGGATACTCGAGATATACGTGGGCTTGCGGTCGATGTCGATGTCCAGCTCGTGGAACACGCGGAGCTGCTTGGCGATGATGCGCGACTCGTCCGGCTGCCTCATGCGCTTGCTCGTGTACGTCGAGCCATGAATGAGCTTCTCGGCGCGGCCGTTGGCGAACTGGCCCAGCAGCCCCACGCCGATCTCCTTCTCGCTCAGGAGCTGGAACAGCCGCGTCTCCTCCACCCGCGAGAAGAACGACTCGGTGCCCTCGCCGTACACGCGTACCAGCACGTCGAGGTCTTTGCCCTCGGGCTTGTGCACGGCAAAGATGAGGTTAGTCATGGCGCCGCCCAGATGCTCCACGTCCACGCTATCGGGTTCCACGTCGCGCCAGCTTGGGATGCACTTCGTCAGTGTGGAGACGATGGAGGCCTGCAGCCTGAGCTTGGCCTTGTCCACGACGTTCACGGCGGCCAGGTACGGCGCCACGACCACGACGGCGTCTGTCACGGTGTCGTCGTTGTTGTTGTCGGCGGTGGTGAGCGTCATGGCGAGCGTTTATAGAGAGGAGGTCTCTTGCAACGGCGACTTCAGCCCGATGAGGCAAAAGAAAGAATGACGATGAAGCCAATTGAGACGCGGGCGTCTGTGACAGTTAATATAAATCTGTTTCTGTGAAAATTAATGCGGAATTAATCGGGAGCATACGAAGTGCCCGTCATTTTCTCAAGCAGTGGGGAGAGACTCCAAGGGTCCCAGCCCGAGAGGCGAAATTTGCCATGTGCGGCGAGAGAGTAGCCGCGATCAGGAAGGAGAGTCGAAGGAAAGACAGGCCGCCGCCAAGCAGCTATTACAGTATAATACAGTAGCCGATGGAGTGATTGTTGCAAACCTGAAAAAAGAAAAAAAGAACCTCTCATGAACGGCGTGTTCAGACGCTGGATGCGGTGCAACGTGGCACGTCGAGGCGGTGTTGGGAGGCATGTCCTCGCTTCGTGGTGAGCTGCTGCGCTGCCAGCGTCCAGCCGGGCGATCACGAGTGAGAAGGAAGAAGGCTGAATGCCCGTGTCCAAAACCAGCTGTTGCACAGCCCATCCCTCGACACGCCCAACGCTCAGGGTATGTATTCCTACAAGAAATCGTTTTCCACAAGCACATGGACAAGACCAAGTATATTTCGAGTAAGTACGAGTAAACTTAGAGTACACAGGTTATACATACTTGCAGGCAGCGCCGTGACAGCTCATGCTTCACCTCGGTCAGTGACGCTCTGCCAATCAAGTCGTAGACGGTCCACACGTTAAGTTGCCCTGTTTGATAAGCTTATAAATCTATCTAATCGCTACGCTGGTCCTAGACGCGGTGGAACGATGCGCTGCGCATCGAGCCTGTAGGCGTGAGCACAGTCTCCATCCTGATTTCGGACTGGCGGTGCTGGTTCTGACGCCTGCGTCGAGACCAGGCCACGGCCACAGCCGCGATGATGCCCCCGACGGCCACGGCCGCCACCACGCCGGCAATGAGTGCAGCGCTGCTGCCGGAGCCCGAGGCCGTGTTGGTGCTGTCGGTCGCGTCGATCACGTAGGACGCGGCCTCGTTGTCGCCGCCCCAGACGCAACCCCAGGCGCCGGTGTCAATCTTCTGGCACACCGCGTTGCGCGGCGCCACGCACCGGCCGGCCAGGTAGCTTGGTAGGTAGTCATCGCAGGCTCCGACTGCCACGTCGCCCGCTGCGGGGCAGCGCTTACCAGCGGGGGTGTCACCCTCGCCGCTGCACATGTCGCCCGTGATGCAGTACGTGGCGTCGCCCTGGACGTTCACCTCCGTGCAGTCATCGGTCTCGGTCGTCGTCTCTGTCGGACTGGTACTATCTCCTCCGTTCGTTGTGGGCTTGGCAGTGGTGGGGATGCCGGTCACCTCGTCGTCCCATACGCAGCCCCAGGAGCCTGACTTGATCTTGTGGCAGACGCTGTTGCGCGGGGCTAAGCACTCTCCGTTCAGGAAGCTCCGCATGGTGTCGAGGCAGTCGGCGACCGCGACGTCATCCTTCAGAGGGCAATAGTACCCCGTCGGCTTCTCCCCGTCGCCGCTGCACACGAGGCCTTCGATGCAGTAGGTCGCGTCGCCTCCGACGCTGATATCGGTGCACTCGACGTATCCCGAGCCCGATTCCAAGTCTGTGTAGACGCCGCTGCCCGAGTCGGTCGTTGGCAGACTGTCGTCGTACAAGTCCATTTCGTCACTGCCGTCCGCAGACCTTTCCTTGCTCGCGGTGCTTGTGCGAGAAGCCATGGAGGTTCGGAACGACTGTCTGCACAAATGGGAAGTGATAGCGCTTCAGCCGTAGCTGGTGCTGTGGTGAAGCGCAGGAAACGACAAGGTTCTGAGGGTGCCGCTGCTGAACGCTGGCATGAGATCATACGGGTCCAAGATTCCTGCACTTTGCGAGCCGAGCTGCAACTCAAAGCAACGCCAGCGTCTCGCCAACGGGCATCGAATCAAATAGCGGTCAGAACCACGAGAGACGTTGCTCAACAGCGAGGACAAGACGGGATGAAGCTCCAGGTGCCGATAAAGCAGCGAATCGATCACGTCCAACCACCGCAACGGCTTTCACACTAGTCGATGACCGAGGTCCAAGAAAACGGTCCGTTGAAGTGACTGAGCACGTTCCAACAAACGTCGCCGGCGAGTCCAGGTGAGTTATTATCGTGCATCTGGACGTAGTTAGTCATCCGCGATGGCGGCAGGAATCTTTGCGCTCTTCTGGTCACGACAACATTAATAATAAAAGCTAGACCATCATGTTGGGCGCCGCCTCGCTCACTAACGTCGACGCTGAAGGCGCGTTCTGACCGCAGGTGCGCTTACTGTGTCCAGCCTGGCCACAGCTTGAGCAGCGCCGCTTTCCGTTCGCATCCTCGCCGTCCAACAACAACCCGCCGCCACTCACTGGAGTCGTCAGTCCATCGCCATTGGGAGCAAGGGGCCTGGACTTGGGGCGGCCACGCTTGCGTGCCATGATGGGGGCTCTTACAGCGTGGTTTTCCTGCAGCTCCGAGTCCAGCAGCAGCTCGATGCTGCCCGTGCGCTGGGAGTCGTACTGCTCTGCGAAAGCGCTGACGCTGTAGCACGGATCCACGAAGGTGGCCTCCTCGCTCGAGCGCTTGTAAAACGCCAGGCCGGCGAGGAAGTGGCGGCATGGCACGCCCATCTGGAAGAAGTAGGCGCAGGAGCACACGCGCTGGCTTAGCTCCACACGATAGCGTCGTGGCGGGAACGAGCGGGACTCCGTCACAAACAACACTCCGTCGTCGCATGGCTGCACGACCTGGAAGTTGGCAGCCTCGCGCTGCTCCGCGAGTAGCTTGTCTGCGTAAGCTGTGAACACTTGTCCGTCCTTCACCCACTTCTTGGCGCTCACACTTTGGTTGTAGGCGAGAGTCATCAGCTTGTCCATGTAGAACTGCATCAAGTCGTACGGCGCCATCCCGAGCAACGCCTTGTTGTCTTCCGCCGAGAAGAGCGTCGAGTTCCACCCGTAGAGCTTGGCCTGTTGGGCGACACAAAACAGCGCCCAGGTACGCGGATCCAAGCCGCGCAGATAGCTCTCGGCCGCTGGACACGTGAGGCCGATCATACTTAGACATGAGTTGAACTCGGCCTCACTGTCGGCCGCTTGAGCGCGCCACACCAGGTCTTCGACCTGTACGGTGGCCACATCGGTCATCATCACCTTGAGGTTCTCGATAAGGTGGCGTGTGCACTGTCGGAGCGGCAGGCCGATCGTCTCGGCAGCAGCGAGCAGTCCCCTGGTCCTGTCGGCGATGACGACCGCTCTCGAGAAGTCGACCTGTGCCTGCCGGCAGTGCATGAGGAACCAGCCCCAGTTGTCTGTGTCTGGCTGCGGGGCCACAGCCACGCAGAGCGGAATGGCCTGGTCGTTGCCGTCCTTGGCCAGCAGCACGAACAGCTGGCCGCGGTAGTTCATGCTCACGAGCGGAGCTGCGTCCAGCCCCAGCACGGGCTGCAGGCCGTGCAAGTTCTGGTAAACGGCCACGAAAGGGTGGGCCAGGAAGGCGCGACGGAACGTGCCTGAAGCAGCGTCCGTCTCGAAGGCCACGTGGGCGTCGTGGTTCTTGGCCCGGAAGCCTCTGAGCAGACTCTCTAGTCTCTGGAAGCCCTTGGTGAGCTGGCCGGCCGCCAGCCGCAGGATGCGGTCCCGTACGCGGTAGGCCTTCCTGACCGAGATGGTCTCTCCGCTCGTATGCTGCAGTCTCTCCTGTAACTCCTTGACGCTCGCCATGCTAGCCACGGCCAGGCCGTCATCTCCCAGTAGAACGGCCGCCGCCTGGCGAACCGTGAGCTTGGGTGCACCCGCGCAGTCGGCCACGTGCTGAGCCTCGAAGGAACTGACAAAGAAGTGTGAACTCTGCGCGCTGCGACTCTTAAGTAACTTGATGCGGAAGCCGCAAGGCGGCATGCGGCTGGCGCATACGTATGTATATTGCGCGCCGCCCGACTTCTTCTTGTTGATGACCAAGCGCTTGCCCTGCGCCTTGGCGAAGTCCTGGAAGAAGACGGTAGCCGACGGCCGGTCCAGGAACGTCAGGCCGCGCCTCAGCGTTAGCTTCCGCCCATCGGCGGTCTGCACCGTCACGCCCGGCGCATCCGCCGTCATCTTGACACTTCGCGGCATGCTCGGATTTTTATTGTTCTATGGAGACCTGTGAGGTACTTAAGCGTTACGCTACATTTGGAAAGTAACGATAAGGAAGTAGTCGTCCACTTCAACTTGCCTTTTTCAGCCCAGGAAGCAGCACTCGCGGTGAGTGACGCATTGAGGCTCGTCAACTTGCTCTTGAGGCAGCAACTGGAACATCTGGAGGACGGAAGCTCGACTTTGAGTGCTGGGCGGACATGGAAGACACACGGCCGAGCCTTTCGTGGCGTACGTCCCTGGAAGACACGGGTTTAAGCGGTAGTCGGCCGTGGCGAACGGGCAGAAGAAGCCTGCGGGGCACCAGCCACTGCAGGTCACCATGCTCAACCCCTCGATGTCTCCGTAGGTCCCTTCTGGACAGCGAATGCGTATGCCTTGACGGCAATAGAAACCGACTGGGCAGATCTCCACGTCGTTCTGGGTCGCGTTGCGGCCATCGTCGGCCAGGCCACTCGTCAAGACGCTGAAGTAGCCGCTCGACACGAGCTTGGGCTCGTTGCCGGTGCCTTCCGGGCAGTACACGGTGCTGTTGCCGCACTCGTTCTGTGTGCGTGAGGTGCTCGGTGGGCCCGGATACGACGGGCAGTAGTAGCCTGGGGCGCACTTGCCTGAACAAGCTGCAGTGCTGAGGCCACGGGTGGCGCCGTACGTGCCTGCGGGACACTGGTACTTGACGCCGTCGATACAGAAGTATCCTGGCTCGCAAGGGCGCTGGAAGAAGCGTGTGCTGTTGGTGACGCCGATGGAGTAGTAGCCCTTGTGGATCGCTGCCGGCTCGGGCGACCCGGTTCGACAGATCAAGCCGTCGCCTCCACACTCGCGCTGCGTCGGGGACGTGCTGCCTTCTGTGCAGTAGTAGCCGCGCTTGCACAAGCCCGTACACAGCGAACAAGTCTCGCCCGATTGATCGCCATACCGACCAGCAGGACACCAGTACTTCTTGCCGTCGCGGCAATACGTGCCAGGCTCGCAGACGCGCTGGCTGTCTCGGATCGCGTCGTTCTTCGGCGCTTGTTCTCCTGATATAGCGATGCTCAGCTCTTCAAAGCCAACGTTGGAGATCACCAGACTGTCATCACCGAGCCGGACGGAGTAGTAGCCTGGCCAGACAGGCGTCGGGACAGCACTACCACTTGGACAGAAGACGCTGGCGTCCCCACACAGCGCCGCTGAGCTATTGCGGCTTGCAAGAGGGCAGTAGAACCCAGGAGAGCAGACGCCAGAGCACGTGGATCGGGTCTCCAAGCTGCCGTCACCGTAGTACCCCGCAGGACATGGCGAACGCACGCCATCCTGGCACAAGTAGCCTCGCTCACAAGGAAACTGCTCTGAGCGCGTGAACACGGAGTCGTCGCTCGCCAAGCCGTCGCCGAGCGCCGCCACCAATGCCTTGGGAATGAGGTCGCAGGCTAGCGTGGCCTTGTCGAAGTACAGGGCAAACGTTGAGGCGTCATAGCTGTAACCTCCGGCGAGACGGAAACACGAGCAGGAGCGTCGATCACGGGTGCTCACTGTTGTGTACTCTGGACACGGCTGACAGAGCTCAAGGGCATCTCCCGTTCCTGCTTTGAAGGTGCCGTCTGGACATGCCACACACTGCGCGACAGGGAAGGAGTACGCTCCGTAGTCCACAGCGACAGGACTTCGGCCCGTCACCAAGTCCATGAACCTGTCGAAGGTGGTGCTGTAGTCTCGATACTGTCCAGGTTCGCACCCGGGCGCGTCCGTAGCGTTTGGAGCGATCGCTCGAACTTGCAGCGACGTGTAGTAGCCTTCCAGGACGACCCAGGGCCTCGACGAAGCCGCAGGACAGTAGACGGAGGCAGCGCCACACTCGTGCTGCGTCGGGGTCGTACTCCCAGGAGGGCAAAAGTATCCGGCCGCACAAGGGCCAGAGCACGTCGGTCGGGTCTCCATCTCTTCCGAGCCGTACGTCCCCGCTGGGCAAGGGTAGCACGTTCCTCTCCAAGTAAACTCGCCCGGTTCGGCCTTCCGCTGGTCGTACCATCTTGCCCCAGCAGCAGTGGCCTCGGAGACAGCGCAGTAGCCCTTCGACGTTGACGTCGGCAACGCAGAGCCTCGTGGACAGAAGGCCGCTCTTGTCGCGCAAGCCACCGCTCTAGCGACGATGCTTCCTTCGGGGCAATAGTACCCGGCGGCGCACAAACCCGAGCACTCCGTCGTCGTGAGTCCCGCCTGGTTGCCGAACGTCCCGGCCGGACACGCGTGGCGTTCTCCAGCCACGCAGTAGTGGCCTGGCTCGCAGCGACGTTGGGCAACGCGGGTGATTCGATCTTCGTCTCGAGCTGCGGCCAACGCGTCCACGGTTAACGAGCCCTTGGTGGCTGGCTGGAAGCCGACGCTGTAGTATCCCGTATCTACTGGTGTTGGCAGTGCTGAGCCAGGGGGGCAGAAGAGGTTCACACCGCCGCACGGAGCCTGTGTAGCGCTTGTGCTGCCCCGTGGGCAATAGTAACCTGCTGCACAAGGCCCCGAGCACACAGCGCTTGAAAGCCCCGTGACGTTGCCGAAGGTGCCGGCAGGACACAGTCTAGAGCCTCCTGGCGCTTCGTCCGGGCTGCAAAAGGATCCCATTGGACATGCAACTTCCTCGGTCACGGTCATCCCCACGACGTGTGTGCCTTGACGCGGAGCGCGCGGCTTGGCGCTTCCAACCGGACAGAACTCGTCATGCTCGCATGGCCACGTCGTAGCCGCCGCAGTGCCTTGTGGACACGCGTATCCGACCGGACAGACACCTGAACAGCTCGCGTCCGTGAGCCCTGCGGTGGCTCCGAACGTCCCGGCCGGGCATGGCGTTGGGCGGATGCTAGCTCGGGGGCAATAGTTCCCCACAGGGCAGAGCCCAGAACACATGGCTGAAGACAGCTTTGCCGTCACCCCGTACGTCCCTGCTGGGCATCTTTGGGAGGTTCCGGTGATGCAAAACGATCCTGCAGGGCATGGGCTGATGCTGCTTCGCCGTCGGTCTGTCGGCTCTCCACCTAACGCGTAGAATCCCTCGGGCACAGGAACTGGTACTGTTGAGCCAAGTGGACAGTACCTGTCCGCAGCGCCGCACTCGATCGGCGCGGCAGTTCCTTCCGGGCAGAAGAATCCTTCCGGACATGGAGCTGAGCACTGCTCAGTGCGCAAACCTTCCTCGGCTCCGTAGACGCCAGCAGGGCACGGCCGTCGCTCGCCTCCTCTGCATACAAACGTGTTAATGATCCACGGAGTAGAGAACAATTAAAGCACAGAGCTCGAGCACTTGCGTGCAGAAGGAACCAGGCGGACAGGGCATGGTGCCAGGGCATGGCTGCGTCGTGGTGGCTCCGGGCACCGCGTAGTAGCCTTCGAAGTTGCACACGCGCTCGGCTCGACGGCCGCGTGTCCAGAGTTGGGAAGCCGGCCCTGCAAGAACGTCGCCTATCAACAGCGATGCCGCCGCAGCAAGGAGCAGCAACTTCGAAGCGACACCGAGCTGCATCCGTCAGCGAAAGATCGCAAAGGAGCCGACGTTACACTAAGGGTTGACATCCCCCACTTGCGTATTTCGCACACTTCCAGCAGCGACCTGCACTTTGACAGAATCCGTAACCTTTTCACCAACATTAGATGTGGTAGAAGTCATTCCGTGGAACTCGACATACGTGATCTCATCGCGTCGTTCATTAAAAAATCAAAAAAGGCGAAGAAGGCCACGTAACACTACACAAGCTGCATTTCCGCAGCCAGCTCGCCCGACGAGCCCGAGAGATCACGACCCACCGCGACGGCCTTCTGCATTCGAGACGCGTCCACGCGTACAGTTTCCCAGTTTCACCGTAGGCGGCTTACCGCCTTGCTGCGTCGACTCGACGCCTCGACTTGCTGCCTACGGGGTCACGACGTTCACAAACGTCTCCATGCGGCGAAGTTCCTCGGTCCCAGCCGCGCGCTTCTGGTGCTGTTTGTACAGCGCGAAGCCGGCCACGGCCGCGACGGCCGCCGCAGCAGCCGCAATGGCGCCCACGACGCCGGCGGATACACTGCCGGCCGAAGCAGCAGCCTCAGCGGCCAGGACTGTGGCGTTGGCAGCACTGCCGCTGCCGGCCTCGCCACTGCCGCTGGTGCTGCTGCTCGACGAGAGCACGCAGCCCCAGGCGCCAGTCTTGATCACCTGGCACGTGGCATCCACGGGCAGAACGCAGCTGCCCTCGCCGGCGTAGCTGGCCAGGTAGTCGTGGCAGTCGGCCGTGGCCGCGTCGCCCTGGACAGGGCAAAGCGAGCCCGCGGGCTCGAGGCCCGATCCGCTGCAGATGGGGCCCTCAATGCAGTAGGTCGCGTCGTGCTCGACGCTCACCTCCCAGCAGCCCGCCGAGGAGGTGGAAGTGGTTTCGTTGCTGGCCATGGCCGAGCTGGCCAGGAGTGCTGCTGCCATCGCGATCGCTGAGGTCTTCATGATGCTTGCTTGCTTGTCTGCTGTTAGAATCCACGTTCGAGCGCAGATTGGAGAATGAGCAGGAGATCGAGAATAGATATGTGCGAGGGAGCCCGTGATGGGGAGGCACTCGGGGATCGGGCGGGAAGCTCGCGGTGTCATCGTCGGCCGCGATCGTCGCAGTAACAACGCCTGATACGCACTGGCCTCTGCGTCGCAGCAGCCTCCGTCTAGCAGCCAAAGCGAGCGATATATCGGCCAGCACTGCGAGCGGCGCTCCATGGCGGCGGAGATCAGGAGGCGGCGAGCCTCGAGCGCCACTCGATGGTGACGATCATGGCCGGCTGAGGCGAGACACTTGGGATTGCGGCTGCAGTCGTCTCGACTCGTGCACGGGCGTTTCCTTGAAGATTAGATGATCTTGACAGCGCCTATCAGAAGCCACCACTGTTGATCGGGTCTTTGGCCGAGGACAGTCGGCGTTGAATCCTAGCCAGGCTGCGACGTCGAGCCAACGCAGCTCTCGATGCTACCGTGCGGATGCAGCAGGATGCCATAGAGCTGAGCGCAGACTTCAGTCACTGCAGCAGTGAAGTTCACTGTGCACGGTGCCTTTGCCAGGCATAGTTGCCTCGCCGCGGTGTGATGCCGGCGAAGAAGTCGGTCTCACTTGATTGTCGCACAAGAGCCGGCCACTTCCAAGATCTGCAATATGCATACACCTCCAGACAACCGACCAAAATAAGAAGAAAACCAAAGTGCATTCGAACGGCTCAAAAACTAAAAACTCAAACAGCAAAGAACGCCCGAGCGGCAAGAATCTCGTTGTCGCCGCCGCCGCTGTCGCCTCTTAGGGCGTCACGACGTCCACCATCGTGGTGGTCTGCTCCTCCTCCTCGACCTTCTTGGTGTGCTGCCGGTAGATGGCCACGCCGGCGATCGCCGCGACGGCCGCAGCTGCAGCAGCAACGGCGGCGATCACACCAGCCGAGACACTGCCGGTTGAGGCCGCCTCCGTGCCGGCCATCTCCATCGAGATGGTCTCGTTCCCGGCAGCGCTGCCGTTCCCGTACAACGAGCCACTGCCTTCGCCGCTTCCACCGTTTCCTCCATTACTGCCGTTTCCTCCATTGCCGCCGTTGCCTCCATTGCCGCCGTTGCCTCCATTGCCGCCGTTGCCTCCATTGCCGCCGTTGCCGTTGTTGCCTCCATTGCCGCCGTTGCCGTTGTTGCCTCCATTGCCGCCGTTGCCTCCGTTGCCTCCGTTGCCTCCATTGCCGCCTGTGCCTCCGTTGCCGTTGTTGCCGTTGTTGCCGTTGTTGCCGTTGTTGCCGTTGTTGCCGCCGTTGCCTCCGTTGCCTCCATTGCCGCCTGTGCCTCCGTGGCCTCCGTTGCCGTTGTTGCCATTGTTGCCACTGTTACCGTTGCCTCCATTGCCGTTGTTGCCGTTGCCTCCATTGCCTCCGTTGCCGTTGTTGCCATTGTTGCCGGGGTTGCCGTTGCCCCCATTGCCTCCGTTCCCGTGGTTACCGTTGCCTCCATTTCCTCCGTTGCCGTTGTTGCCGTATTTGGTAGGGGCCGGCGTGGGGTTGGCTCCGTTGTTGCCGTATTTGGTAGGGGCCGGCGTGGGGTTGCCACCGCTGTTGCCGTATTTGGTAGGGGCCGGCGTGGGGTTGCCTCCGTTGTTGCCGTATTTGGTAGGGGCCGGCGTGGGGTTGCCTCCGCTGACGCAGCCCCAGGCGCCCGTGTGGATGACCTGGCACGTGGCGTCCACGGGCAGCACGCAGCTGTCTCCGCCCTTGAAGCTGGCCAGGTACGAGTGACAGTCGGCGATGGCCGCGTCGCCCTTGACAGGGCACAGCGAGCCGGCTGGCGACGTACCGGAGCCGCTGCAGATGGGGCCGTCGATGCAGTAAGTGGCGTCGTGCTCCACACTGATGGGCCAGCAGCCGAGCTCCTTGTCGTACACGGGCGCCGTGGTGGTGGGCGCCGGGGTGGCATCGTAGGCAGCCGCCGATGCGAGTAGCAGCGCTGCGGTGAGGCCGTGGATGGAGAGAGTCGAGACTTTCATCGAATTGCTTGCTGTTGGTGTTGTTGTTGCTGTCTGAGGACTCGAGATGCCGAGTGTCTGTCGCCTTCACCGCAAAATGCAGAATGAGCTGGAGCTTCCAAGTCGTCTGGTGACTCAATCGTTCTCTCGGGTACACAAACAGCAAAAGCTGCTGAATCCAGATCGGCAGCTGAGGTTGCGCCAGTCATTTCAGCGGAGACGCTCGAAGTGTGGGTTGCCTTTGCAGGTGGAACATTCAGCCTTCGAGTACTGTGGATGTGGATGCACAAATATTGCCAAACGCATACAGGTTCAGGCTGAAACACTGGTCAGAATTTTTGGAAATCTTCCAGGATTTACACTTGGCTTCAATATGCAAAATCATGGAGATGTCCGCATTGATTATTCGCTAGAAAGGAAAAACTACTGGGTGTCAGAAGAAATGATAACAAGCTAAAAGGACTCCACGGATGCAGCGGACAGTCCTCGTCGTACGCCCCCGCCCCCGGCAGCAGCAGTCGTCGTCTTCCTGGTGGAGGAAGAAGATAGTGCTCACGCGCTTTACGGCGTCACCACGTCAACGTGGAAGTCCTCGCGCTCCTCCTCCTTCTTGGTGTACTGCTTGTAGATAGCAGCGCCCGCAATGACAGCCACCACCGCAGCAGCTGCAGCAATGGCGCCGATGATGCCGGCAGAAATGCCGCTGGACGTCGACGTCTCGGCAGTCGTGGAGGCCTGGAGCGTGTCGTTGACGTGGATGAAGCCGCTGCCGCTGCCGCTACCACTGCTAGAACCGGAACTCGAACCATTGCACGGGGTTGGCGTCGGCGTCGGGGTGGGCGGAATTGGCGTGCAGCTCGGGCACGGCGTAGGCGGATTAGTGCAACCCGGGCACGGCGTGGGTGGATTGGTGCAGCCCGGGCACGGTGTGGGGGGCGTGGGTGGATTGGTGCAACCAGGGCACGGCGTCGTAGTGGTCGTCGGCGTTGGCACCTTGGTGCTGGTCGGGGATGGCGTCGAAGTGGTCGTCGGTGTTGGCATCTTGGTGGTG
>KV733399.1:43160-62496 GCA_000500225.2 Phytophthora pinifolia
GGCGTGTCGCCCGAGCCGCTGCAGATTGGACCGTCGATGCAGTAGGTGGCGTCGTGCTCCACGCTGATGGCCCAGCATTCCAGGTCCTCGTCGTAGTGCGGTGCCGTGGTAGTCGGGCATGGGGTGGTGGTCTCTTCCTCCGCGGCTGCTGCTTGTAGCAGCACCGCCAGGCTGAATGTTGCGATAGTCAAGACCTTCATCGCTGCTGCTCGGGTAGTTCTGGACTCGAGCTTTCGAGTGGGTCGCTGTAGTGGATGTCGCTCTCGCTGTGCAAAATGCGGAATGGCCTTGCCAGTGGCGCGCCAAGCTCGGCCTTTGCGGCTCAGGCGGCTGCTTCAACTGCTCAAACCTCGATCAGCAAATATTGACAGCAAATATTGACACTAAGTATTGACTTTGACTCGATCCGTAGTTTTATCGCGCACCGGTCTGCATCCATTTCCACACTTTAACGAGAATGTAGATGGGTGCTGCGGTACGTGATCCGAAAAAAGCCGCTTCAAACGAGCCGCGTCAAGCCGCCGCGGGCCGCCCTGACCGCAGCGGCACCGGCAGACGCCAGTGAGCTTGGCCTCCATCAGTAGGCGCATCAGCAGCAGGCGGACAGCCCATTCTCGCAGGGCCAGCCCTGGGGGAAGCGCGCTACACGGAGGAGCATTTGCTCAGCAAGGATTTTCGCATCCATATCCCCGGCTATGCACACCATGTTTGCTCTGTTCGAACCGATATCTAGATAGGATTACAGCACAGCACATGTAGCTGGGCACACTAGATGGTTCAACCATTTTTGAGTGCAGCTCCTCGCTCCATGACAGGGGAGATCATTATGAATCTGTTACTTTTGAATTATGAGTCGGTCACTCGGAAAAATATATGCTCGATCCGACACTTTTACATCTTTGGTGATATATCAAGCTTTTCGCTTGGCACCACCAGTTCCGATGTCCACACCGAGGCTGAGAATCCGCTTGATGGCGCATTGTCTGGCGAATCGCCAGACAATGCACCACGGTCGTGCCGTGACGACCGTGGGACGCAAGACTGAAGACTGGATATCTATCTACGGTACATCGCCCGACGCAGCTGCCGCTCGCGACCTTTTGCGTGTCATCCGGTTTGAGCTGCTGAGACCATGGTCATCGCATTTTGTGGCTGAGGCTCGATGGGGAAGGTGGTCGAGACTCGGTGTTGGCAGGGCCATCTTTCTCGCTTGCTGGCGCCGTGGGACGGAATGCACTACGCTTCGTTTAGCGGGGCTTTCAAGGATTTTGTTGGTATATACATAAACGCGTCATATCCCCTGATTAGCGATTGCATGTATGACACGCGATTGACGAAAATGGATCTTCAACGGAGCTCAGCAAGCTGCCAGCTCTCCGCATCCAATACATATATATGTAACACCTACGCAACTATAAGCGTGCACAGCGGCTCGACTGATCACATGTTGGTTGAAGACAGAGCGGGCCGGCGATGAGACCGAGGGCTATTTGTATCTAAAGTAACGAATCAACGAATCTGAGGGCAACTCAAAACTCACCTGTAGAACAACCGGGTATCCACGTTTCCATCTTGATCGAGTATATCACTCCCTCGCATTTTGGTCTTCATCAGGTAACTGGCATTCTTCCAGAAGCAGACCACAACCGGCAGTATCCATATTTTGAAGTTCTCGGTAGTGGTAAACCTGCTGCTGTCGCGAAAGTTCATTGCCTCCCTGTATAACCTCTTCTCATCAATCGTATCTGCTGCCGCGCAAGCCCCACCAGTTAGGTATGCTGAGCCCTTAACAGATTTTTGAATGCCATTCATCGCAATTTGTTATAGCATCTCCAGAAACCACCGCAGGTTTTGCGGGTCAAATTTGGTAGTGATCTAACTGTGGGACGGGGGGAGATGTTGAGCTGTCATTTGCTGGTGGTAAGATGGCCAAGGTTCGAAGAAGAACCGATGCCCCAACTTTCACGCTGTTGAGGACAATGCTCTCTGTCGTGCATGGGTTCCAGCGACCAACGAAGGCGTCCATGGTGTTTACATATTCTTGAATGGGAAGGCTGCGAAGGTTGTTCAACGCACAACGCAATTGTCAAACGACTTGTGAGAAGCGAACGTGTTTATCATTAATTTATAATGCGGGCTACCTGGACAAATTGCCTGTTTAATATTCATGTTTTAGTAGTTGTTGCCTTCGTCACCACCCGACCGATAGGTGGGTCCATGCTCTAGCTCCTCGTAACCGCAGCCCGACAGATGCCGGTCCCCGGACGCCCCCATCACGACGTGGTCGTCACGAGATAGTTGTGGCGGGTCTCAGCCAGCTCGCATGGGGACCCAGGTGGTTACCCATGGGGCCACCGGCGGAACGGCCGGCTGCCTACCCGACGCACTCACTACTGCAGTCGTAAGGCCTAGAGTTGTCGTCATGCTGCGTTCATTTACTCACTTCGTGCACTTGTCTGCTTGACCGCAAATTCTGTTCTGCCACTACTGACTGCGACCGTCATCCCGGCTGCTAGCCCGCCGCTCAGCCACAACCCCGGCTACAGCGACTGTTCGTCCGAGATGCTTGTGCTCCTTCTCTCCTAGCCGTACGTCCTTATCCCAATGGTCCCTCACCTCGAGTGAGCCCATCGCCCACAGCCTGGTGACGGTTCCTCACTTCGTGCGAGCCCGTCGTCAAGCAGCTGCATCTTACTATTGCCTTGCCCGTCGTTCCTCGTCGCTCGCTCGCAACAGCCGCTGCGGTCCTTCTTCATCGCCTGCTGTCTTGTCCATCCGTCATCTGCTGTGTTCGTCTTGGCTTTCTGCTGTCCTTCGGCTCTCCTTTGTACACCGCTGCTCCGCTAGCCCTCACCCGTCAGGACTATTACGACGCTGGTGTGGCGACGCGCTCCATGCCTACTCCCCATCCCCTTCAAGCTCGTTCGGCGATCGATTAGCGCCTCGTATCCTTGAAGATCCAACCATTGACGTCGTGGTGTGGGTCCAGGGGCTGTACGATATTCGACTTCATACTACAGCTCGTAGCGACCTGCCCGGTTACGCACCCGCCGCCGACTCCTCTCGATGATCGGTCCGTACACTGCCTGGTCTCGTAGGTCAGGAAGATGTGCCTGCTTCCGTGGCCGCCCTCGTCCCCGCAGTACCTCTGCTGTTCCTTGTGTCTGCTCCGTTGCATCCTCCGCTGCCGTTTCACCTTCTTGTCCGTCCCGGGGTTCTTGAACGCTGTGAGCCCGACGACCAGAGTCTGTGTCAGTCATTTCTGCTGCTGTGCCCGCCTGCTTGTCACCACGAGCACCCCGTCGCCTGGCCCGCTCTTCTCGCTGTCGCACCTGGTCAAGTTCATCTTGATGCCGCTCGGTCTCGTCGCTCCGTCGCCGCCGTTTCTTCTGGGCGCCGCCGCTCGCTTCATCGGTACTTGGTCGGGCGTACGTCGGGTAGGGTTCCGACCGTTCTGTCGGTATCACGCGGCGGTGGTCGACGGGCTGTTTGCATTCGTATTTCCTGAGCCCCGCTGCTATCTGTAACAAAGGAGGCAGGGTTGAGGTCCGTGGGGGGAAAGAGGACAGAAGAGAACTAACGCAGCTGGACGATGTTTGTGTCTATTGTGGGAACAGGGAAAAGTTGGGGAAAGGAGAATATGGCTACTGAACAAGGAGCCACAACGGAGAGGGGGCGTCGTGCGCAGCGGTGTCGGGNGGGGGGGGGACGGATCCCACTCTCACGTCGCCACGGCAGAAGAAGCAGAGGACGGACACTCGGCTGGTAGTGGAAACTGATGACGGTGGACAACTAGAGTTGATGACGGACGACGTACGCGTGGCTAGGGGGGCACGCCACATGCAGCGCTAGCCTCGAGCAGCGTCACGGCTGACACTGGGTTCGCTGGGATAGATGCTGGTGATGGAGGCCAGGCCGGTCACGAAAGACGAGAGCAGCAGGAGCAGGCTGATGGTGGCGAGCAGCACGCGGACAGTAATGGTGAGACGCTGGAGTTGTACGAGGGTGGCGGGGAAAAAGACGCGCAGGAGCGGCAAGCGTCGCCAGCCCAGCGTGAAGCACCTCAACCACCACCGGAACACAGGGTACCATCGCCAGGAATGAGAGCACCGGCACCTCAGCCAGCGCCGATCAGGGAAGGCATCCGCGAGTACAGGAGGCCCAAGAAAATGCGCCTGCCGGTCTTCAAGGGGCTGGACGGCACCATACCGATATCGACGTGGTTGCGAGCGGTGCAAACGGAAGCCAGGCGCCAGGAACGAACGCTGGTCCTGCACTGGAGCGGCGACGAAGTATACTTCGAGATGGCATCGCACTTGGAGGGAGAAGCGCTGCGCTGGTATGGCAACATCATCAGCGGCATCACGGAAGAGACGGACGAGAGCTTGGCGCGGCTGTTGAGAGCTCGCTACGGGGAACAACGGTCGGATCCAGAGGTGGTCGGGAGCTTGAACGATCGGAAGCAGATGAGGGGTGAACCACTTGTCGAGTACGCTGCAGTACTACGTACGGTCGTGGCCGACCGCAACATCGGAGAGGAACGACTGATTGACGCGTTCCTGAATGGCATGGGCAACCAGGATTCGGTGAGCCATGTGCGCGGTAGGGAATCTGAAACGTTGGATGAAGCGGTGAGGGTTACGATTCGTCAAGTTGGCAAGTTTGGCGAGGGACATCAAGTAGGGCTCGGAGAAGCGATGGCGAAGCAGGACGCGAGACGGGCGAGCGACCCGCGCACGCCGCTGGGGGCGTCAGCACCACTGAGTTCACGAGAGCAGAAGAATGTGCAAGGAGTCGGGAGTCCGGTGGATCTGGGGTTCGGGCAATTGCCGACGCAGAAGCCGCCCAGATACGACGCCGAGGGAAGGCTGGTTAGTCCAATGGGAACGATGACTGTTGGTGGGGAGCTGGGCTTCCTTCCGCCTGGTTTCGCAGTATCAGGAGCGCAGCAAGGGTACGCTGTGCCGGCGGGCTACACCTTAGTACCGCTCGGAACCGGCCCTCCGGTAGGAAGTGTGAAGGGTACAGCAGGTGCGGCAACGGGAACTCTCCGGTGGGCGCGCAGAGATTATCTCCGGCTGGAGGCCAGCAAGGACCAGGACGAAGAAACGGACGAGTCAACCAGGTGGGCGCCGGTCAGAACCAACACGCACCACTCGGAGCACGAAGTGGTGGTGCCAACCGTTACGGGCCACGGCCATTGAAGGCGAAGGAGGAACGCCTGACCAATTACCGGCGCTACGTCGGCGGCAAAACGGCGGCGTCACTAACTGAAGGTCAGCCACCAGGGTTCGCGTGCTATTACTGGCCACTTCGCGAAGGAGTGCAAGCTCAAACAGCAAGACTTGGCGGCCGAGAACGTCGGCCAGAACCCCAAGGCGGAAAGCGGTGACAAGAACGCGGGAAACGATCAGCGGTCGTAGGGGCCTCGGCCCTACGATCCGCACGACCAGGACGAGGACGACAGAGATCAGAGCGAGAGCAGGTGAAGGTAGAAACGAGCGCCAGTGGCACTCAACTATCAGTGACCGAAGACGGAGGAGGAACGACGGATGAGCGCCGGTCTGGGGCGACAGAAGGTGGCGTCAAGACTGGGGATGGCGCAGCGGCGGAGGTGATCGAGGCTGGGGAGGGCGCAGACGTCACCGATGGCAAGGAAAGTGACGTCACGGTGGATCAAGACGACCCGATGCTGGCGACACTGTCAGGCAACGAGCAAGCTGCTACAGGAGTGAGCAAGGGTGAAAAGAGACGTCGGATCGCAGAACACAAAGGTCCCTGGTCCCGACGACAGGAGTGCTACGACTGGAGAGCCCGTCGTTGGCGATCACGAGCTCAGGAAAGACGTGTATCCCTTGCGGAGGATTGATGAAACGCTGGAGAACATGCACGGTGCTCAACGGTTCACCAGCTTAGACTTGCATGCCGGGTACTGGCAGGCCCAGAGATCGAGATAAGACGGGGTTCGTCACGAGGAAGCGACTCTTCCGATTCGTGAGGATGCCATTCGGACTGGCCAACGCCCCTGGCCCCTTTCAGCGGATGATGGGCGCTGTCTTGAGAGGATTCACATGGCAATGTTGTCTGATGTACCTAGACGATGTTATCATCTTCACCAAGGGGAGTGTAGCTCGTCACGTAGTGGAGCTGGCTGCAGTATCGGAGCGCTTGTCGAAGGCAGGGCTATCACTGAAGGCAGCAAAGTGTAGCTTTGGTACAACGAGGTTGGAGTACTTGGGGCACGAATTGGATGCAGCAGGGATTCGGCCAATGGAGAGTTTGGTGCGGAGTGTCAAGGAGTTCCCGGTGCCCGAGGACGACAAGGCGGTGAAGAGGTTCGTTCTCCTCGCAGGGTATAACAGCAGTAAGGCAGCGCCCATGACGATCTTGCTGCGGAAGGGCAGTACCTGGGAATGGGGCGAAGCACAGCAAGCAGCGTTCGACGGACTGAAAACGGAGTTGACGGAGCGGCCGTTGTTGATCTGTCCCGACTTCACGAAGCCGTTCAAATTGGTGACGGATGCCTCTACCGTAGGGCTGGGTGCAGCGCTAATGCAGAATCAGGGTAACGGAGAGCAGCCGATCGCGTTCGCGTCCAAGGTGAATTTGCCTACGATCGCCAAGTACAGTATTACAGATCTGGAGTGTGCTGCAGTAGTGTGGGCAATCAAGTTGTTTCGCCCGTACCTGTATGGCAGGAGATTCGAGTTAGTCACTGACCATGCCGCGTTGGTACTTGATGCGGAGCAAGAACCTCACGGGCAGGCTTCATCGGTGGTCGCTCCAATTGCAGGAGTACGACTTCTCTATCACTTACCGTCCAGGATCGACCAATGTGGTCGCTGATGCACTCCAGTGTGGCAAGTTGCAGCAACTGGAGGAGCAACAGTACCAGGACGAGAAACACCGCAAGGAGGAGAAGGGCAACTGACTGACAAGGAGATCAAGTAGCACCAGCAGCAGGACGAGCGCGTGAAGGCGTTCTTGCATGCGAGCAGGCTGGGAGCTGTGGAGTTCGTTACGGTGTGTATGCGGTGACGGCGGAAGGCGAACGTCGGACCGTAGTACCAGCTGCGCTACGACATCAAGTTCTAAGGGAGGCTCATGACTCAATCTTTGCTGGGCACTTGCGGGTGCCACAGACGTATGCCCGGGTGGCGGCAACGTACTGGTGCCCAGGAATGAGAACGACCGTGGGGCAGTGGGTGCAGAGCTGCCGTGATTGCGGAACACGTAAGGCGAGGGCGAAGGAGATCATACCGCCTCTACGAAGCCTCGGCTTAGGCATGGTGGGGGATCGATGGGCTTTGGATGTGGCTGGGCCGTTGCCGGTCACTGATCGAGGGAATCGCTACGTCATTGCTGCTGTTGAATACGCGACCCGATACGCCGTCGCTGTGGCCATGCCGGCGCACACGGCACCAGACATCGCTCGGTTCATCATGGAGAGGATTGTTCTGGTGTTCGGGCCTCTGCGCGAGCTGGTGATGCACGGAGCGCCGGAATTGAACGGCAAAGTGGTGGAGGAACTGGTCGCGATGCTGCAGGCAAGACCAGGTCACGCCGGTGCCGTACCGTCCTGCACTGCTCGGGCTGGTGGAACGTTTTCACATAGAAAGATATGGTCAGTATGTACGTGGCGGGAGAGCAACGGGACTGGGACAGCTGGATGTCGTGTGCGTTGTACGCCTACAACGGCGCCAGGCACACTACGACAGGGTTCTCACCAAACGAACTGCTTATGGGAAGGAGACTGCGAGCGCCAAATGAACTTCTGAGAGCTAGCGGAGTGACGCAGATCGGGACCTGGGCGGCATCAACAGTTGGTGGCTCGAGCTAACGAGATCGCGCAGCAAGCAGCAGCCAAGGATCAGGACCGAAGGGCGAGGTTCTACAATCACCGGGTGATGAGAAACGCTAAGTTTAAGACTGGAGACCTGGTCTGGGTTCTGAGACCACCGCGCGGAAAGGGAGTTACCAAGTTGGCCCATCAGTGGGTGGGCCCGGTCAGAGTTCTTGGCGATGCAGGCTTCGACAACCTGAGGATCATCAGACTGGACGATCAAGAGGGGATGATAGCGCATTGCAGCCTTCTCACCTCGTATCATTGTCCAGAGGGGCAGCCGGAAGAGATCGCGAGGCACACGATTGACGAGTTGGCGGAGGACGAAGCTGACGAAGCACCAGACGTATGGAGACAGGAGGCAGTTGCTGACGGGGTCGACAGCGCCGTGCAACTAACATCGGAAGCGCCGGTACTGGACTAGGACAAGTGCGGGTCCGGCGCCCCAACCAGTTCCGCAAGGAACACAGCCTGCTGGGGTGGACAACAAGCGGCGACAGCGAGTGGAGAAGCAGCGGAAGCGGCACGACGACTGATCCGAGAGCACGACAACGGAGACCACGAGCAGCAGCCTGCAGAGACCGGAGTCAGCGGGGTCAGAACAGGAGGTCAGCCACAGCAAGGAGAGGAGGGAACTCGACAGAGCGGCGGAGAAGTAGCGCCGAGTGTACCCAGGAATCGAGGAGGGACGGTGACCCAAACGGCCAAGTCCATAGCCAAATCGGGCTTTCGCTCATGCAGCGACTTCGAACAGCATCCAGGCGATACTGTCGGCAACAACTTTGGCAGCTGTCCGAAGACAGGGCCTCAGCCGGTTGATCGACCGTCCAACAGACGGGATCATGGTGGTCACCCTCCAGGCGAAGATGTTGCTCCCAGGCGGAGACTTGAACATTCTGGCGAAAGTTTGCGCTCTCATCGGGTCGAGCGACTTGAGACCCTGCCCAGGTGGCAGGATCGTGGGCCAGCCCATCGCTGCCGACGGGTTCCCTCCCTTGCTTCTTCGTCCGTAGCTTAGTCGAACCGACTGGCCGTGGGCCCGCCTGTCGCCACCGACAGGCTCCCTCCTCCCTTGTCACCTTGGTCAGACCGACCAGGCCAGAGTCTTTCGTCATCCGACGATCTTCCCCATGTAGCGTAGCCCGCGTCCCTGAGGACGCCCAGAACGCCACTGTATGACACACCAAGTAGTTGTTGCCTTCGTCACCACCCGACCGATAGGTGGGTCCATGCTCTAGCTCCTCGTAACCGCAGCCCGACAGATGCCGGTCCCCGGACGCCCCCATCACGACGTGGTCGTCACGAGATAGTTGTGGCGGGTCTCAGCCAGCTCGCATGGGGACCCAGGTGGTTACCCATGGGGCCACCGGCGGAACGGCCGGCTGCCTACCCGACGCACTCACTACTGCAGTCGTAAGGCCTAGAGTTGTCGTCATGCTGCGTTCATTTACTCACTTCGTGCACTTGTCTGCTTGACCGCAAATTCTGTTCTGCCACTACTGACTGCGACCGTCATCCCGGCTGCTAGCCCGCCGCTCAGCCACAACCCCGGCTACAGCGACTGTTCGTCCGAGATGCTTGTGCTCCTTCTCTCCTAGCCGTACGTCCTTATCCCAATGGTCCCTCACCTCGAGTGAGCCCATCGCCCACAGCCTGGTGACGGTTCCTCACTTCGTGCGAGCCCGTCGTCAAGCAGCTGCATCTTACTATTGCCTTGCCCGTCAGGGACTAGTAAACAGTAGTTCACAGGAAGTATTGCATACTTCCAGCACTTCCTCTGTGCAACATGCTGTGTGCTCCGTCACACCTGGTAGCACTTGTAGTCAATCCGCGCCTACGCGGGTACCTGAATTCTCTGTGGTCTCAAAGGTTGATCCATCGAGGCATCTTTGGGATGGATGCACTCCGGGGTCTGGCGACGTCGTCGCCGACAGACCAGGTCGAGCGCATCAAACTTCAGACCTCATCGTTTGATACGACAACCCGAGGAGGATCGGACGGGTCTACTCTGTAATAGAGCAGGCCGTCATCGCTCTCATAGCGGTGAAGCTGCGAGCGCTGACGTGCGGTCAGCAACGCATCCTTGGCATCCTTGGCCGCGGTGAGATATCGCAGGAGAGGCGCCATGCCGGCGTCCTCCTTGTACGCCTCGCGAATGCGATCGTACAGGTCTGTGGTGACCCGCGTTATGTGGGCAAGCTCGTAGTCAGGTCGACGAGAAAGGGCGTCGGCCAAGACATTGAGCTTGCCAGGCTTGTACTCGACGCGGAAGTTGTACTCCGCGAAGAATGACAGCCAGCGAGCCATTTGCTGCGACAAATGCGGCGAATTGACCGCAGTCCGCAAGAACGCGTGATCCGTGTAGATCACGAAGGGCTTGGCACCCAGGAGGTGCACCCTGAATTTCACAAGGGCGTACTTCATGGCAAGGAGCTCCTTGTCATGAACGGGGTAGTTCCGCTCGGCAGCCTTAAGCTGCCTGGACTGGAACGAGATCACTCGTTCGTGTCCATCGTCATCGACTTGCAAGAGCGCACAGGCTATTGCATAGTCGGAGGCATCACAGACGACACTGAATGCCTTTGACTCGTCCGGCAACGCCAGGACTGGAGCTTGTTGAAGGCTCTCCTCGATTGCGTCAAACGCATCTGGGTGCTGGTTCTCCCAACACCAGTCGACATCCTTCTTCAGGAGTTCCGACAGTGGCCTAGCCTTCTCGGCGTAGCCCGCACTATACTTGTCGCCAGGCCTAGCCACTTGCGAAGGTCCTTCGGGGACCGTGGTGTCGGCCAGGCTGATATGGCCTTGATCTTCTCCGGATCAGCGCGTACACCTGCGCGGCCGACAAAGCAGCCAAGGAACTTGATTTCCTCAGCTGCAAAAACAAAAACACTTGTCAATGTTGGCATCGAGCTTGTTGGCTCTCAGGACTGTCAACACCTGATGGAGGTTCTCTACATGCACCTCAATAGCCGTCTTGCTTCCTTCAGCATGGCTATGGACGAATATATCGTTGAAGTCTGTCTGCGTGAATGCACGCAAAGGTCGGAACAACTGCGTGACCAGGCGATTAAAGGTCGCCGGGGCAGCCTTGTGGTATCACAAGACACTCCTAAAGCATACCGCTCGGGGTACTCACCGCTGTGCCACTTTCGCGCATCAGGATCTGATAGTATCCGTCTAACAGATCCAGGGCACTGAACAGCGTACAGCCTGCCATGTTGTTCAATAGCGCGGTATCGGTGTCTGTGCCGGTATCGTCGCACTGTTCAGCTTGTTGAAAGCGTGAACCAGACCCACTTCCCGTTCGGTTTTCGAACGCAGAAGGTGGGAGTCGAGTGCGGAGACCTGGACTCACGCACCATGCCTGCCTTTTGCTTGGCGGCAAAGAAGTCATCAATAACTTCACACTGTTCACGTGGCAGTGGCCACTGGGGGCGTGACACAGTACTTTGTACCAGGCACAAGGTCTATCTCGGGCCGGACTCCTCTGTCCAGAGGAAGTCGGGATGGTACACCACATCCGAGAACTCCGATACACCGGATCCTTCGGGTTCTTGAGGATCTCAGACCCAGCGCGCGCCGCACGCCGCTTACGGATCTCCTCCAGGACGTCCTCGTCCACACCGGCCTTTAACTTGGCCTAGAAGTTGTCGTACGACAACTCCTCGGGGTTCAGCAATTCTGATACCTCGGGCAGTGGCTCCCATCGGACGCCGTCTGCCTTGACCCGCAGGTCGGCCGCACCCACCATCGAGGATACGGAGGTCCTCCTCGACTGGTTGACTTGGTGGGAAGGCTCCCGATCGATTGTGTCGATTCGACTGCTTCTTGGGGTGTGGAACTATGTTAGAGCGCCACTCATGGCCTCCCGATCAGTTATGGTCTGAGTGACCCTATGCGGCACTTGGTTACCCGCATTGTGTGGAACTGTGTTGCTCACTTGTGGTCCTGTGTTACCCACTCGACGAATGCCCGTCGACATTGTCAGAGTCGGCGCCCTTGCGGCGTGACGACATTGCGTGCAGAGGCCTGCCGTCGAGGCAGCCTCCACTTCAGCCTGATCTTGAGTCTCGACCCTCAGGTCCTGCGCTTCTTGTGCTCAGCTGGAAGCCCGGTCAATCGACCTACCCGTCCGTGGCCTACGAGCTCCGCTCGCGATGGATGTGGTCTTGCGAGCCCACTGCACCGGCTTCTCTGTCGCTGGAACTCTCCTCAACAACGGCCATGTATTCTTCAGACGCATGTTCGTTTCGACCAGGCCATGCCGTCTGAGGCATGGCCGTCTGTGGCAGAGGTGGGCACATGACTCACCAAGCTCTGTCAGAGACCGGAGCCTTACTCACTCCGAAGGTCTTACCACGCCAATCGACCCAAGGCTCGTGCTTTTCAAGCCACGGCATGCCTAGGATCAAGTCGTACTTGTTTATGTCGAGGACGATGAACGACGCGGTGCTGTCAAAGTCCTCAAACTTGACAGCCAGGTCAATCTTGACCTTTAGTACATTTACCACTGTACCGTCAGCTAGTCTCACCGAGACCAGCCCGCTTCCCTTGCTCTCAAGGAGGGCATCGGAGAACTTGTTACGATTCCGTGCTACACATTGCCGTCGGGCAAAGTTCGTCGACGCCCCTGAGTCAATCAAGACTCTTACGGGATATTCACATGCCGTACGCTTGCGTGTGCCACTAGCAGCCCTTCGCTGCTCTTCCTCGAATCGAGAGTGCCATGCTTCTCAGGGGCTAAGCCTCCATGGCGCGCGCCACCCGCGCACCTCTCACGGAGACTCAGGTTTTCCCCAGTAGGGTGCCCGCCCCTTCTGGTGACCTGCGTTCCCCTGTCCCTTTGGGCGCGGCTTCTGCCAGCGTCCACGTGGACCTTGTGGGCAACTCAATGGTCGCGGGAAGGTTCGCCTTCCTTGTCATCCTGCAGGACAGACACGTTGTATGTTTCCAAGCATCCCGCAGGCGAAGCAGCGGATGTCGCGCTGCTCGGCCGTGCCCAAATCCATTGGCACCGGTCTGTTGTTCGCTGATGGCTGCCAGGCAGTAACAGGAGTACGAGCCTGCTTGTGGCTGTACTCCTCTTGGAGGGCAGTTTGAACAGCTGCCTCCAGCGTTCTCGCGTGGGCGCGGAACAGTTGCGTACGCGCACTGACAAGAAAGGTGGTGGCGCGCATGCTCCCGCGTCCAAGCCCTTTGCCGAACCCCCCCCGAAGCTCGCTTGAACCTCCCCATGCCTGCTGAAGCCAAACCAAGCTCAATAACACCTACTCGAGGCTCCCGATGCATGCGAAAGCCACAAATGGCTCGGTAGTCCATCGATCGAAGCCCCACAAGGCACAAAACGCCACCCAAAGCGCGCTGGTATAGGCTGCCAGCACTACAGGAGCACACCCTCGCAACAGACGCGCTCGCTGCTATCCTGCAGCTATCCAGCTACTAATCCTGCGGACAGCCCTCACAGCGAGCTGCATGCTCACCGACACGAAGAGACATTGCCAGAGCATCAGGCTTGTTCTCATGCAGCCACAGCATGTACCGAACGATCCCATTGATATACACGCTGCGTGACTTCCTACCGATGATGTTGACTCTGACAGCGTCCACGTCGTCGACCAGAGACTCCATCTTGACGATTGAGGACTCTCCAACCCACCTGGATGCAACGACTCTTCAGATCACAGTGTACTGAGAGTACACGATTAGGTACGATTTGTTTTTACTGTTGCTCTCCGTTTAGCTCCGATCCAACAACAGCTCCGCGACGTCCAACAAATTCTTGCTACATATGAATACATATTTTTTTGTAGGAGGGTTCTGTTTGGCATGCAATACAAACTAGATGAGTCCTGGTATCTCGTACCCCGAATATGCATATGTAACTACGTAGGTCCGTACTTAATACGGACGGGACCTTTTCATCCAATGGGATTGACGCCTCGTCAATCCCAACCGTTACACCACTTCTGCCTGCGTTGGTGACAGCAGCTGCGGCCAACACGCTGGCCAAGGCGCACTTTGCGTGATTGGGTGGCCCACTTCAGGTTGCCCAGTTCGTCTTCAGGATCAGTGAACTCGGGCCGGACCTCGTTGCCTTCAGCGCTCGTCCATTTTCGCTGCCCAGCGGCCCGATTGAGCAAGCGTGTGTGAAAAGTTGTCCGCCATGATTATCTGGGCATATGTACCTGACTTAGAGTTCAATTTATCCTGCGATATGCAATGTTTCATTTAATTATCCGGATTGTATCGACCACCTGAAAGATCTCTTATCTTTGGGCCCGCGGCACAGACGCCGCAACCGGCAACCGTGCATCCGCAATGTAGGCCAAGGTAACGAGGCTGTTCGCGCCGGTCCGAAAGCACTACCAAGCAACCTCCATCTTGCAATCATTCACCATCGCTGGTTGGCCGGCCCGCATCGACCTAACTTTTTGGGCCGTCGGAAGGTCTCTCCACTCCGGACGCGACTCGCAGTAGCTGCCTCGCATGGACGATCCGCTGAGGCAGGCCGCAGTTGAGGGCTTTGGCTTGACCGTTGAGGCGCCTCTACTGCCGCTTCTTCCGACGCAAACCCGCGGGCAGCGCAGCATTGCGGCTGAGCTGCAGCTGCGAGAAGCACCCGCAGTGCCTGCGCCCCGCTTTTGTGGTATTCCGCCGTCCACAAGCGCCGGGCCATCTTGGTCGCTCACTGTGGCCAAGTTGGTCTTCGTCTGAGAAAACGGCAAGACAGGAATCAGCTCGGCCGTTGTCGCGAGTCATCAGATCTTGCTCTGTGACTTGGTTGGCCCAACCTTGAAGTTGCCCCTCCGCTACGTAAATGGCAGTGGAAAAAGTAGTTCTAACAAAAACAGTAATCCGCAAATTTGGGCTTGGCTTGCATACAAAGAGCAAGTCATCGCCACTTCTGATACGCGAGGGAAAGGAACGTTCCTGTCCATGACGATGGACCTTGATGTAAGCATCAGGCATTGCCATGGGGGTTCGCCATTCTGCATTTCTTCGCTTTGGAAGACAACCTCCATCCTCATCCTACAACCCAAGCATGTTCGCGCACTCGCTTTCGCTTTCTCTCGCCCTCGGCGCGGCCGTCCTGAAATCCGTTGTCGACGCCCAAAGTCTCCACCGGAAACTCGTGGACTCCAATACCGGACTTACTGGCAGAATTCCAGTCGCTGCCGTCATCGGCATTGCGGTCGCAGCAGCTGCAGCCGCCGCAGTACTTGTCGTCATGAAAGTGCGCGGCACCAGGAGCGATGGCCGGAGACCGAAGGACCTCGAGCTGCACGAAGTCGTGATCTCCCCCAGCCAGCCGGCCGCGCAGCCGATGTCCACTACGAAGCAGTTCGTCTACACGGCGCACATCTAGCCGTACCTGGCTACAGGGAGCCGCACCCACTTACTCAAGACTATCAGCACCACCATTTGAAGCGGTACCCCCCCCCACCACACGCTATTTATTCGCGACGAGATGAAGAAAAAAGGAGTTTCAGGTTAAGTTAGGACCATTGAAGTGAAGAGTCAACAAAGCAATTTTGAACACACAAACGTTTGGTGTATACTCTTGGATTCAGACCCCCCCCCCAGAAAACACACGCAAAATATTTATCCAGGAGTACCTGCCACTTTGAACCCCATCAAACGGGTGATGCTCGCTCTCATGTCTGGCATATATTCATCGCTAGCCGATAAAGAGGTTTGGACGTTGATCAAGTACTGGGTCGGCCCAATGGTATTGTTGGCCGGAAGCTCGTCGAATAACTGCCCAAGAAACTGTTCGTTGAGTTGGCGGCGACGAACAAATACACCGTCATATTGCCGTTCTTGCCATAGTAAAGACTGAAGTCAGCACCACCGACAGCCACCTCCTTGGCGTAGTAGCAGCGAATACGTCGAAGAACTTCACATTTTGGCGCTGAAGGAAATTGAAAACTGCGCATAGATTCACAAAAATGAGTCTTGTACAGTGAAGGGACTTGTGTAGCCTCTTGGCGAGCAATGAATTGGTCGCTGCACGACAGCACGAGCGCTGAACGAGGATCTATATGATACCTGTCCGAAAGTTCGCCTTCGAAGCGCCAAAGCTTGCACATTTTTTTCTTTCGTTTGGAGTCGTCGGGTCAACTTGTGTGTCGAGGCTCTAAAAATGAGCGAGTTTTCAATATTGCCCCGATATTATAGCTGGGATCACTTGCCTCTAACGATGACTACTATAAAAGCGACTCATACAACGATTACTCGATCATCCCAAGCTCCTCTTGCTGAAGAGTTCAACAACACCAGTGAAGTACTCGAAGCGACACTTGCTCCATAGCAAGGCAATCCGTCGTCTATCCGTTCTAGCGCCAGCTGAAGCAGATCCATGCGATGGCTCTGGTTGTCATCGGCTCGTTGAGCATACACATCCACAAGTCGATAACTTCTCCGAGAAGATCCGGCTCCTCGTTCTCGTGCTGTTGTTGTACACGTATTGTTGTTGTACGGACGCATCTGCAGGTGGTGCAGTTCCTTCACCGCAAATTTCGTTAGAAATGAGGAGATTCCGAGAGACCAACTTCGACAGCCTTGAGTTTGTTGTGATAACTTTACAAACAGCTCTTACTCTAGTGCTTGTCAGGAATTGCGCCGTGTTGACTGCCGCCAAGTATTTGGAGACTGTCAGCCTGGCGTTCTTGCCCTGGAAGGGGCCTACACGTGTGTCAGGTACTGGGTCGTCTCAATCGTGTTGTCCGCCGGGAGCTCGTTGAAGAAGCCCTTCAGATCCGCCGTGAAGCTCGACGCGGTCTGCTTGGCCACGTACGTGAAGACGAACGATAGAATAAAATGCGTTCAATTGCTCCAGCCCACGTGAACGTTCACGTTGCTGTTGTTCTAGCTGTACTCGCTACGATAGCCTCGAATTACGAGTTTTGGTGAGTGTTGTCGAGCTTAATGCTGAGCAACAAAGATGACTTTTGTCCTGTACAATAGTAGTATTTCGTAGTCCCTAGTGCCAAGCTTGTAAGAATGCTGTGCAGTGCGTCCTCATCCAGTCCTTGATGTGGCACAACCGATAAGACAGACGTGAACTTGAAGTTGTATTTGTCGATGTGTTGGGTTAGCATCCACAGCCTTCTCTGTTGAAAGGAGTTGTTCCAACTTGACGATGGGATGGCAGGCTACGCTTAGATGACCTTAACCGAGAAGGTCGACACGACCATCTTGCCGTTGTTCCCCTGGAAGGGCTCCGTACCAGCCCCCAGATCGACCAGGTACTGCGTCTGAGGCAGCGTGTTGTTAGCCGGCACCTCGTTAAAGAACTGCTTCAGGTCAGCCGTGAAGCTGTAGGCGGTCGACTTGGCCACATACGAGAACACCTTGACCTTATTGTTCCAACCCTGGTAGAGGTCAAACTCGACACCACCGAGCGTCACGGTTTTGATGGGCTTGCCGCTGGCCGTCAGAGGCCAGGCACCTCCGAAAGCGGCCAGCCACACCATGAGCTCGTACTCGACATCACCGTTGACAGATGAGCTCGTGAACAGATCATAGGCCACATTGGCAATGAGGTTGCCGTCGTACGTGTACTTGTAATTGATGGTCGTGGGGATTGACTTGATGGCCGACACCTGCTTAGGGGTGAACTTGAGGCCAGCGTTGGCGAACGACTTGACTTGCCACGAGTCACCGGCCCAGGTGAAGCCCGTCTGCCACGACACCGTCGTGCTGGTGCTGCCAGTCACCGCCGTGCACTGCTTTCCATTTGGGTCGTTGTTCTGACCCCACAAGTTGTTGTAGACAGTGTAGTCACCGACGACCTGGAGATCGTTGCGGCCGCAGAACTCCTGGGCGTTGGCGGACGAGGCCACAGCGGCGAGCGTGAGAGTAGCGGGTATGAGGAACTTCATGATTCTTGGGCAATTGTTCTCGGTGTCGGTGATGCGAGGAGAAATGGAGAATGAGTTGATGCAGCAGCCTCAGTGGTCTTCTATCAATGTTAACAGGGCTACCGGTCTCACGGACAACCCATCCCGAGGACGCACGTTCAGTTTGTAGACTCGTCGCCCTATCCATTGGATATACAGTACCATGGTAAACGTTGCGGGAAACAACAGTGACTGGAGTGCCCATCTGAAAAGGAGGAGTGTTTATCCATAAACGACCAACTGAGGCGAGCGTGTGCGAGGCGCGAAGCCGCAGCAAACCCGCGTCAGCAGGGCCGCGCGGTATTTGCGGAGGCGGGCCCAGCGCCGGAGCTCAACTGCGAGCCGATAGAATCTTTTTACCCGCAGGAGCTCAGCGACTGCGTTTGCGACGCGGCGGAGCAAAGATGACACCCCGTCCTCGTTAAAGTACATTTCGACGTCTTACTTAATTTTTGTATTGAACGGCCCGTCTCAAGATGGGCGCTTTTGTGTCGCAAGGAGCAGGCTATAATAGCAGGCTGTATTATAGTAGCGCTGCTCAAGGCACAAGACTCGTGTCCTATGTCAGCAATGGCAGTATGAAGTTACAGCTTCAACGCCGAACCACAAAACTACCTTGAAAACTGGTTAGCCTCAACCAACAACAGCTGAACAGTAAACAAAACTTCCTACATAGTTGCAAGCGTCACATCGTAAAGTTCAGGGACGCATTGTGGGATGGATAGACCAAACCGAGCGAGCAGACAATACTGGTTGTATGAAGCTAAATTGCGCAGAACTATCCACAACCTGTATTTTTTGCGGCTCCGTGACCGAGTGTTATGAAACAACCACATCCTAAGTGCATGCAAAACTGAACTCGCAAGACGTATTTCCACCAGAGACAGAGCCCGAAGATGGCGTGGTTGGGCGTCTCGACGTACACCCAGACGCAGAGGATGATGAGCACGAAGGCCAGCAAGAAGCTGCCCACGATGTTGCCCTGGTCCGTCATACTCTTGTGGCTCCAGCCATAGTAGTCTGCACGCTCATCCGCACCATGGGGCCGAGCTGACATGCCACGAACCCGCCCAGGAACAGCGACGTGTAGTACAGCGGCGTGCCGTGGATCGTGGCCGCGGTGTTGTAGCGCGCACCGTGTCCCAAATCATGATGAAGATCATGGCGAATAATACGAGCTCGTTGGGCAGCTCCATGGGGCTGTTGCCGCCAAGAGCGCCCGTATTGGCCAACGTGGCTTCCTTGAAGCCTCACAAACAGTCTTACTCTAGTGCTTGTCAGGAATTTAAGTATTTGGAGACTGTCAGCTTGGCGTTCTTGCCCTGGAAGGGCTCGTGCCGGCCTACACGTGACTCAGGTACTGGGTCATCTCAATCGTGTTGTGCGCCGGGAGCTCGTTGAAGAAGTCGTTCAGATCCGCGGTGAAGCTCGTCGCAGTCTGCTTGGCCACGTTCATGAAGATCTTGGTCTTGTTGTTCCAGCCCTGGTACAGACTGAAGTCAACGCCGCCTGGGGGCGGTTTTTTTTCATGCCCTCATCAGCTATTTTCTATTCCATGCAATTTCGGATGCTTTCTATGCCTTCGCAG
>AWVW02043280.1:0-13648 GCA_000500225.2 Phytophthora pinifolia
GGTACGTTAGCACAAAATTACCGTTACTGACAAAACTGAATGCCACGACATAAAATGCCGTTAGTGCGACACAAGTTTGTGTATACCACATGACGTGCATCATTCCACTTCCTGTTCGCGTACATGCCCCGCCAAGCCGCTTCCGACCTGAAAAGGCGGCGCTTAAATGGCGGCACCCCCGGCGCCGCCGCTTCGGTTGCTTCGGCAGCGACCAAACCTTTGAACCGTAAGCGATTCCTGCGGTTCCTCAAGTCACACGAGCTCAAGTTCGGATTGGCGCCCGTGGCCCGCGACGAAGCCACAGGAGAGGTGACCCTCGTGGTGTGCCGCTTCTGCCAGCATTTCGGGCGCGAACAGCGGCCGGACAAGCAGCGCCGCTCCACCAAGAACATCAAGTACTTCCGGAATTCGTTCCGCACAGACCAGTACCAGCAGCACCACGAGCTTTCGCACTGCGAGACGTGGAGGAGATACCAGGCCTGCCCAGACGACGAGAAGAAGGCCTTCTTCCCGCTGCCAGAAGGAGTGCCCGTGGAGATGCAGGGCCCGCCAGCGATGAACCAGACCCAGACGCTCAACGTAGAGCTGGCGCCCGGAGAGGTCTGGGCGCTGGAACCGACGAAGCAGGAGAGACAGAGGTGCTTCGAGGTGGCGCCGGCCATTGTGGAGCTGGTGGCCGTGCTGGCCATTGGCGCCACGCATCCGACTGTGCCCAACGCCATTGAGAAGCAGAGTCACCACGTGCTGGACGATGCGCACGAACCGCCATCTAATGCTGTGGCCAAGTGGTGCCCTCCAGAAGACACGTTCCAGTCGTGTACCTTGGTAGGAACTGCGGTGGAGCCATTGTACCGCGTGGTGGCGTTCTCACGCCCGCAGGTGGACTGCTTGGCGGAGCTGGCAGCTGGCGGATTGTCGTTCCGGCAGATTTCGAGCGCAATGCGGTCGTGTCGGTCGCATGCGCCAGTGCTTGTGCGTGACCTGGTGCACAGCGGGGACGATCACGCTGCTGCGTTGGCTGAAAAGCAGTTCCGTGTCCCGAGCGCAAGCCCGCAATACAGCGAGGAGCAGACGGCCGAGTTTGTACGACTCATCATCGCAGCCAATCTGCACGTCACGTCAAGGCTTCTGCGCGGATGCTGGGCCTTCTCGCTCGTAGTACGCGCATCAATGGAGCACGCGCCCGTGCGCTCGTACCTCGAGTTTCGCGTCAAGGTGTACGGTGGAGGAGCCTTGCACAATGTCCATCTGGTGTCGATCCCGGCGTTCGAGACCAAGTGCAAGCTGAGGCTGTACAACACGCTGGAGAAAGTGCTGAGCGCCGTACTTCCGAACTGGCGGCGTCGCCTTATTGGCGTCGCTACTGACGGCGACGCACAGACGCCGCCGCCTCGAGTACTGGATGTGGTGGCACGTCTGCAACAAGAAGCAGCCGCGCCTGTCGTGTACCGCTCGTCGAGTGGATGCCATCAGCTCGATTGCATCGTGACGAACTTCTACTCATCGCTGCAGGGCGGCTGCTTCTTGCTGGTTCTGAAGGACTTTTCGGCTTCCATCCGTCGGCAGCCAGAGCTTTGTACGAGGACGGGAGCGCCTCCTCCGGCCCCCAGTGGCACCACAAGCTCGAAGGACAGGTGGATGGCGCTTGGGAACTTGACAAACTGGATTGCAGCCCACCGTGCGCTGCTCTGCCAGCACTTGGAGACGGAACAGCCCCCGAGCGCACCGGATAGCTCCTGGTGGCTGTTTTTCGCTGCGGTGGACTGGGTTGCTACCCGTGTGAACGAGACGTTCACCAAGCTTCTACGTAACCACGCGACTATCGCTGATCAAGTCGCAGCAGTCGCTACGCTATCGAGGGAATGCGCTGCCGCCTTCCATGCGCTCGGCCCGCTGAACGACTCGCTGCCGGCTTTCGACTCGATGCCGACGGAGATGTACAAGTCACGCAAGGGCCGCTTTTCATTGAGCAAGGCCAGCGTGCTTGCCTTCATCAAGGAGACGAACGCACCGTCTCTTCCCATTATCAACAACACTGACGCCCCCGTTGTGGACCTGGTGGCGGAAAACCTGGCCATCTGTGGAGTCAACATGATCGAGTCACTGCTAGAGCTCAGCACCACCCTAGGCGACGAACAAAGCCCGAGAGGGCCCAGCGACCCCAAGCCGACCGATTTCCTGCCTCCGACGCTGCCGCACGAGCTGGCGCAGCTCAGCGGGCGCGACTTTGCGTCGCTGTTGCAGACGTACGGCCCGATGGTTCGCAGCTTCCTGTCCGAGGAAGAGGTCGACCTCATGGACCAGGAGCTTCAGGCTCTGCATCGCGGCGCCGTCCGCGAGTCAGTACTGAGTGCTGCGCTGGCCAACTGCAGCTCTGACACGCCGTTCGAGGAAGCGTGGGCGCTGACGGAGCGGCGCTTCCAGCTGCTTGAGTGCTTTGCCGGCGGCTTCGCCAGCGTGTTCCACTGCGCACCCGTCGCCATCTCGGGTAGCACTGGCGACCTGGCACTGTGTCGTAGTGATATGGACACTGCGCGAGTGCTGCTGGCGGACTTTGCACTGGAAGGAGCTCTCCAAGCGCAGCAGTTCCCGGCGCTGATGGCCATTAACGAGAAGCTGGAGAACGAGGCTAATCGACACAAGACTGCGACCGTCATGACATTCTAGTGCAGGTTTTGCATCCTAAATAAAAGAAAAAGGATATGTAAACCTAAAGTGAGCACCAAACTGGGATATTATCATGTGCCGAATGGCTACTACTGTACATGTAGTACGTTGAAGTCGAGTCAGTTGTGAACCCAATACGCAGGATACACGAACTGTACACAACATTCGTTTTTCCTTTGGTTTGACTCACATTCCTCAATAGCTGCAAGATGTCCCGCTTCCTCGCCGAGCCCATCACGACCAAGACGTCCGAGACCTTCTCGGCGCCCGGCATGTCCATCGGCAAGGCCTCCATGCAGGGCTGGCGCGATACAATGGAGGTTAGGGCGTCCTATGCCGATATACCCAAGAGTAGAATAATTTGTGTCATAATTGCTGATTACTTTATTGTTTTGTCGGCTAGGATGTGGACGTCGTGGGGATCCCGATGCACCAGAGCGTGCCGGACACCACGTGCGTAGCGATTTTCGACGGCCACGGCGGCCCCGCCGTCTCCACGTACATGTAGGTGGCCTATGAGGTCGATACGAGGATACCCCGGTGACTGTACTGACTAGTTTTTTTCTTCGTATTATTTGTGATAACTATTTTTTGTATATGTTAGTTCGGAGAAGATCGTGGGAGCCATCACCGCTACGGACGCCTTCAAGAAGGATCACAAGTCGCCGGAGTCGCTGGCCGTGGCGCTGTGCGAGGGCTTCATGGACGCTGACGAGATGCTGAAGGAAGACCCCGAGTTCGGCTCGTCCTGCGACGAAGTTGGCTCCACGGGACTCTTCGCCATTGTCACGCCCAAAGACGTGGTGTGCGCCAACGTGGGCGACTCGCGCTGCATCCTGAGTAACGCCAAGGTCCCCGAAGTGCTGCAGCTGTCGGTGGACCACAAGCCGGACCTGGAGTTCGAGAAGCAGCGGATCGTGGCGGCAGGCGGCACGGTCTTCCGCGGTCGCGTGTGCGGTGGCGTCGCCGTCTCGCGCAGCTTCGGCGACTTGTGGTTCAAGCGCAATGCGGAGTTGAAGCCGCACCAGCAGCTGGTGACGTCGGAGCCTTGCGTCCGCGTGCAGCGTCGCGACCCAGCGGACGAGTTTCTCGTGCTCTGTTGCGATGGAATCTACGACGTCATGAGCAATGACCAGCTGCGCAAGTTTATCCGTGGCAAGCTCAAAAGCGGAGTCAAGAATCCTAAGGACATTGCGGAGATGCTGCTGGACGAGTGCCTGGCCAAGGGCAGTCGCGACAACATGAGTGCCATCATCGTGCTCTTCGATGCTGCCCTCAAAAAGTAACCGGCCATCGACCCACTCTTAGTAAGCCCCTGCATGACTTCGACAGGCTCGCCGCTTTATGCTTTATTCAATGATAATTGTTTTTTGTTTTTTTCGCGGTTCTTTCTATTTGATTTACGCCTGTAACTGCGGATTCGTGACGTACTCGTACATTAAGCTCGAGCTCAGCGCGTCCATGTGCTCCCTGGTGACGGCGTCTACTGACATGTCCTGCTCATGTTTTCCATCCACGTGGGGAAGCAGCAACGCTGGGTATCGGTGCAGCAGCAGCAGCAGCATCGGTCGATAGGCTTCGGGTGCTGGAGCATGGAAATCGCTGCCGAACTCGAGCGCAAAACGGAAACAGCGCACTACATCCATGTCCACAAGCAGCGCAGGCATCGGTGGCGTCTGATGCTGGACGAGAAACTCGAGCGCCTGCAGTGCGTTCTGCTCGACGCACACGATCGCAGCGTACGCGAGGTAGCGCAATGCGTAGCAGCACTGGAACCGAGGTCTGCGTGGGAAATACTTCTCCCGTCGACACATTCCGTAGAGTAGAGAATCGTGAACCTCCTTGGCCAGTGTCACGGATGAGCAGCTATCGCTCGTGGCTGCTGGATACAAGAGGAGCTTCATGATTTCCACCTGGTTGTGCGCTGAAGCACAAGAAAAAGCGTATCCGAGCAGCTCTTGGACCGACTCGGAGGAGACGGAACATCGGGTTTGCAACTCGCCCACGCTCGTAAGGCACAAGTCGAGGTCTCCTTCCGTGCACGCTTGGACCAGCTTTTGCTCCAGCTCAGTCGCTGTCGTCGCCATGGACTCGTTAGCTCACCCAACAGACGCGAAAACCTTTTTTTTGTAATAAGTGACGGCAAAAACCAATTATTGTTTTTTTTTTCTTGGTTTATTCTCAATTTTCCACTTACAACTTACACTGCGGCTGGGAACGTCATCATGAAGCTACAGAAGTCGATGAAGATGTACTCGGTCAGGAAGTAGAAAGCCGTGGCCAAGAAGATCGAGATGGGCAGAGCAGGCAACGCCTTGTGCAGCACCGCCAGCAGGAAAAGTGTTCCTCCAAGACCCTACAAAAAGAGAAAAAAAACGTTAGTAAAAAATAAAACTTGCAGATCGATAATAGTTTGACGTACCATGACGATACACACGAAGGTCACGGCGAAGGTTGAGAAGTCCTTGATGGCAGCACGGCCGACCAGCACACTGTAGAAGATAAAGTCGCCCAGTCCCAGCTTGATGGTCTTGTCGTCCTCCTCTTCTTCCTCGCGTTGACGCTGGCGACGGTCACGTCTTGCCTGCACCGGGCAAGGCATGTCCATCGAGCACGAGCAGACGTAGTACTTGTGGAAGATCAGCAGCCACAGGCGGTCCTGCGTCGGGAAAAACTTGTCAGCCACTTGGGGGGCCTTCCACGTATCCTCCGGGCTGAACGTCTCGTAGAAGACGGTCAACAAGCTCACGAGCGCCTCCATCGTCTCGCACTCGTACGTGGTGAAGCTGGACTCGGCCACATTGCGAGGACGTCCAGACGACATCACCGGGATCGGGGACGACTCGGTGCGGTCTGTTGAGGGCAGCGCCGACGGGACAGGGGCGGCCACTGGGACTTGAGGAGGCGAGTCGCGGGTGCTGTTGGTCACGGACGCGTTGGCGTTGCTGTTCTGGTTGCTGGTCGTAGACGACTGGGAAGTGGCTGATGACGACTGGCGCTGCGCCGAGCTGACATCCTCCGTCGCCGGGTTCTTGGGGCGGCGCTGTTCGCGCTGCTCGCGTTCCTGTTGACGCTGCTGCTGCTCTCGCTGCTGCTGCTGGCGGTGGCGGTTGTGCGAGACGCCGTCCCGCACGTCGGCCTCGTACAGCAGACCGGGCAGCGGCGCCTGCTTCTCCTGGATGAGGCCGATGAGGTACTTGAGCGGGCCGCAGGGCGTGAGCACGGCGCAGAGATCGTAGCACGCGAACATGACGCAGAACGTGATGGTGGTCCACTCGGGCCACATGGAGAACTCCCAGGCCAGGATGACGCTGACCATGACGAGGTAGCCGTTCTGCACGAGCTTGGGCGTTCCCTTCTGGTAGAAGATGGAGATGACGCCCACGAAGCCGAAGTTGATCATGACGAAGAGGAAGGACGGCCAGTCCACGGCCCAGCCGAACTGGTCGTTCACGATGGCGTCCACGAGCTGGCCGCCCACGAAGCTCAGGATGGCCGTCGAGGCAAACATTATGTAGCCGCTCAGGAACTTCATGCAGTTGTACTTGTACAGCAGCGCCATGCCGAAGGTGAGGACGGCGATGGCGCCGATGATCACGAGTGCGTTCACCAGCGACTCGCCGATGCCCGAGCCGCCGCTGCTGCTGCTACTGCTCGAGTCCGAGCCAGAGTTGCCGTACACGAGGTACGTAGACATGCTGGCCTCGATGCTGGAGCTGCGGTAGTTGACCACCACGAGGCTGGCCACGATCATGGTCACGCACACGGGGAACACGATGGCCCAGAAGCTGTTGATGCCGTGCATGAGGTCGTCGTAGCCATCCCCCTGGTCTTGTGGCTGGCCATCTTGGCCGTCTTGCTCGTTCTGGCTCTGAGGCGGCTGGGCTGGCCGCATGGAGCCTGAGGCCGACGAGCGGCCGTTTACGGGCGTGTCTCCGCTGTTGGGCGTCGTGAGTTTGTCGTAGTTGGTACTGGCCAGCAAGGCCGTGTTGTCCATGGGCATGGCACCGTCTTCGCCGCGCACCTGTGCGTGGTTGGCCATCCAGAGAGTCTGCGGTGGTGTGGAGCTCGTGGCCTCGCTCGGTCTCACTCAGACTTAGCAACGGCCGCTAGTGAGCACAATCCCACAAATGAAAGACAGTTCGAGTGATAGCAAAGAATGTATGTGCGCTCCCCTTGTCGCCAGTTTGACTTGGTTTTTGTATCGCCACATGGATTTCCCACAGGTTACTCACTAAATATTATGATTTTTTTGGCGGACTGGGGTGCGGACCTGGCAACATTGGAAAGCTGTACTGTACTATTGACGAGTCGAGCGTTGTGTTGTCAGAACGGGACGATCAGCCGGCTTTCGAAGTCTGTGGACTGGATCACCTAGCATGAAGCAAGCGTGTGGATCAATTCCACTCGTCTACAGTGTAGCAATGCAAGAGAGAGTTCTTCTTGCCTTGACGAAGTCATCGTAGATGAGAAAGTCTCGGGACGGTGCGGACGAGGCCTCGCTCAGGACGTGCTCGATCAACGTCTCCTGGACCTGTTGGCACGTTCACGGTGAGATGCTCATGTGGATGCAAAGGATGCAGCTTGGGTAGTTACCTCCTGCTGCGACTTGACGGCGTCGTCGCCCTCGCTTTCGGACACCTTGGGGAACACGAGCGCGCAGTACGCTCGAAGATCGTCGCGGGAGATCTTACCATCGCCATCGAAGTCGTGGATCTTGAAAGCTTCTGTAGCAGCAGAGCTTGTGAGCATCTCGTACCGCTGATAAATTTCGCTTCGAAGCGCGAACCTTTGAGCTTGGCGTCCTGCGAGCTGCTGTAGCTGAAGATCTGTACGAACCTGGCAAACTCCTACAGCAGCACGATCATATCCCTTCAACCAGGGCTTTGAAGCCAACTAGCAAGCATTCGTGCAGCGTACAGCGAAGGTGATGGTTTGCGCTGCCGACAACTCCAGTGACTTGAACAGCTGATCACGAAGTGGGCTCACTGAAAGGGCCGGCAGTGCGTAGAATTCGTCTTTCGTCATGTCTTCTGCCTTCACGAGGGTCTTGTACTTGCGTCGAATGCGGTGGATCTCCTTCGGGGGAACTGCAAGCGACGAGGTTATTAGTACTAGCTTGACCTTCGCCGAAGTACTCTGGTCGTTCATACGTGAGGTGATCATGTGGATCTCCTCGATCTGTTCTTCACTCAGGTCGCAAACATCATGCGACGACGCCCATAAGCTGCTTACCTGCCCCATCGAAGAGGCAACTACTGTACCAAGATCGCCGTTTCATTCACCTTTCTCATTTCGATAGTTAACCGAAAACACCGGAATCACTTTATGGGCTTAACACGATTCACTGGCGAGAGATACAACAGGTATGTTCTTCTGGAAGTCTATCCATCCTCGCAGGTCGATTCACTTCTGCTTGTGGCGGTCAACCTTTCGAAGTCCGTTGAGCGCAGCCACACGGTACGCTTCCGCCAGGGTCGGGTAGTTGAACACAGCGTTGCGGAAGTACTCGAGCGTGCCGCCAGTGGACATGACCACCTGGCCGATGTGAATAATTTCTGTGGCGCCCTCACCGATCGCGTGCACTCCGAAGATCTTGAGCGTCTCTGGGCAGAAGATGATCTTCAAAAAGCCAGGCACTCCACCAAGCATCTGACCCCTGGCCAGCTCCTCGTAGCGGGCCATGCCCACCTCGTACGGAATCTGCTCCTTGGTCAACTGCTGCTCGTTCTTGCCCACCATCGAGATCTCCGGTACAGTGTAAATGCCGAACGGGAACACCTCACCGGAGCGCATGCGAGTACGCACGCGGTCCGGGTCGTCCATCTTCTTGTCGTCGGAGACTTCCTGGTCGTTCAGCGGCTGTGCCGTGCGCATGTGGACCGACGCAAGTCGTCCCTGCTCCATCGAGGTCGAGGCGAGGCCTGGGAACCCAATGACATCACCTGCTGCATAACTACATCGCACAACATCAGTCGGCGCCTCTTTCTCGTTGCCAACGCAGCCCAATTCTCTCGTACATATGCGGCACCGCCGTCTGGAAGTTGTTGTCCACCTTGATGCGTCCGCGTTTGTCCGGCACGAGCCCCACCGCCTCCAGATCCAGACCCTCGACGTTGCCCTGGCGGCCGACCGTGTACAGCAGACCGTCCCCTACAACCGTCTTGCCACTCTCCAGGTGCACGAAGACCTCGCCCGTCTCAGACTTCTCCACCTTCTTGATCGTTTCGCCAATCAGGAAGCGTGTCCCCGTCTGGGACATGGAGTAGCACAGCGCCTCGGACACCTCCTTGTCCGCCATGTTGAGGATCTCCTCGCGTCCGTCGATCACCGTCACGTCCGTGCCCGGGATGATGGTCATCATGGACGCGTACTCCATGCCCACGACGCCGGCCCCCACAACGATCAGGCGGCGCGGGACCGTCTTCACCTTGCCCCACAGCAACTGGTCGCTGTCGAAGATGGTCTCCCCGTCGAACGGGATGTCCGGGCGACGCGCAGGACGCGTGCCCACGCACACCAGGAACTTATCCGCCGTCAACACCCTAGCGTTTTAGCAGCAGCAACGCCCAGTCATTAGCACCACCACAAAAGGAGATCACACGTCACGACGTTCCGTACCGCTTGCAGATGTCGGCGCTGGTGTGGCGCTTGGCGTCCGTGGCCGTCTCGTACGACTCGTTAGAGAGCACGGCCACCATGTGCTTGTCGCCCGGCAGGAAGCGCGCCGTGCCGTGGATCAGCTGCACGCCGTTGCGCATGAGCTGGTGGCGCGTGATGTCCGTCTCGGCGTCCTCCACCTTCTTCACGCGCTGCAGAATGTCCTCCACGCCGAAGTGCTTGCTGGGTCCGGCCTGGCCGTTGTAGAAGGCCTTGTGGCGGTAGCCCGTCAGGTGCAGCGCCGCCTCACGGAAAGTCTGCGCCACAAAATGCACACAACGGATCAGTCAATACTGTATCTCTTCGCCTGCTAGGCCAATAATGACGCACCTTGGAGGGCACCGTGCCCGTGTGCACGCAGACGCCGCCCAACATATCGCGCTTGTCGATGATGGCCACGGACTTGCCGTGCTTGGCGCTGTCGATGGCGCACTTCTGGCCAGCCGGCCCGCTGCCGATCACGATGAGGTCGAAGTGCTCGCTGGCGCGCAGCTCGCGCAGCGTGTCAGCTAGCGGACGAATCTGGGCCGCTGACTCGGAGCTGAAGCGAGCGGAGGCGGCGCGCAGTAGCTGCGGACGCGCGGCCACAGCCAGGGACGAAGCCACGGAGCGGCGTAGCAGCAGCGCAGGCATATTGGACTTGATGGATCCTTGCTAAATGTGCGGCCAAACCACCGCAACACAAGGCGATTTAACGTCCAGTTCCAGTTTTTAACCGGGCCAACTTGAGCCTGGACCACTAGACTGGACCCGTTCCTGGACTGGAAAAGGAATATTTCTGGAATCTGGAGCAATGTAACGCAGATCCAAGAGAATCCTGCACTGTCAGAAGGCTCCAGAAAATATGGTCAGGATCACAAGTGTGCAAGCAGCGAGGCCGAACGCACAGATTGTCAGCCATTGAAGAAGCATTGCAGAAGCAACCGCAGATCCTGCTCGTTGCCAGTGGCAACGAGCAGGATCTGTTGCCACTGGCAACTTGCCAGCGCTCTACAGCAGACGCTGGCAAGGCTGAAGTACGTGGAGCGAATAGGGGAGCCGCATCATCTTACAGTGGCATGGGGGGCCCATACTTGCATTTTTTTCTCAGCTTGTGCGATCGACAAAGATTCTGTATGATGCGGCAGTGTATCTGGACATTTGCCCATTAAATGTAGCAGTTTGATAATGGCATGGTAATGAGCAGCTCTGCTATGCGGTCACGTTTAATGCGTGCGGCAGGGGTCGGACACCTTCAAAGGTGAAATTGCTAGCGGCACGTATCTAGCCAATCCCAGTCAACTGCAAAATACCTAGCCAATCACTGGCGTTTCTTATCACAATATTCACATTAGAAAGTCGCAGTAGCGAGTCGGAGCTGAAACAAAACCAACACGACACGACATCCAAAAAGCGAGAAGCTTCGCAGCGGCAGTCAGCACAGCGTCTCCTCCTGGACCCCCCATCGGCAGCCCGCAGTACAGCTCCGCAGGCCACTTCCAGTCCGGAAGAAGACCCACACCCTTGCGACTGCAGATCCCGCTCACGCCCTCCGGAAGTGCCACCTGATCAGCTTCCGCCTTTGAGAGGATTCCCTGCGCTTCGGTTCCGCTCTAGCCAACTCGAGTGATCCGCAGCGAAGACAGCGAAACCGATCGATCAGCGCACTCCAGCAGCGACATAGCGCTCGCTCCGATTGTCCGAGACAACTTGGCTCCAACTTAGCGCAGTAGGCGACTTGAGGATGGCAGACACAACCAAGTTAGGGTAAGTGGAGGGATCCAACCGCCATGCAGCTCCCGTGGCGGTTTACATGTAGTGTGGAGCTTGATGTAGAGGAGGGGGGAGGTGGAGGGCAGTGACTAACCACGTGTTCGACGATCTGTGTGCAGAAAAATATTCATCGGCGGGCTCTCGTACGAGACGACCGATGGTGAGCTGCAGTCAAGGGGAGGGGAAGGAAGGAACTTCGTGCTAATGGTTCGACTTGTGTGCTCTGTTGGTGATCTACAGAGAAGCTCCGGGCGTACTTCGGTGCGTACGGAACGGTGACGGACGCCGTGGTGATGAAGGACCCGATTTCTAGACGATCACGAGGCTTCGGCTTTATTACGTATGCGGACCCGTCGTGTGTTGATAGAGCGTTGGCACAGCCCAACCACATCCTCGACAGCCGCCGAGTGCGTTCGCGTTTGTTGTCTGGCGTGAGGGATTCTCGGGTTGAGCAACTGACTCGATCTGCTTTTGCGCTTGTAGGTTGAAGCAAAGCGTGCCGTTCCGCGGGCAGAGAGCATGCGCGACATCGGCAATGGCTCGTCGTCAAGTCGTGGCAATGGCAGCAGTTCCGTATCCAGCATCAGCGCCAACAGTACAGTCGGCGCCACGAAAAAAATCTTCGTGGGCGGCCTTCATTATGAAACGAAAGATGGTACGGTGCCAATAGTTGGGTTGTCGAAGTCCAGTACCGTGCTAACTCTGACTGTGATGCGCAGCGGATTTTAAAAAGTATTTTATGCAGTACGGCAAGGTGGTGTCGGCTGAAGTCATGTTCAACCGCGAGACGAACAAGTCGCGTGGCTTTGGCTTTGTCATCTTCGAAAGCGAGGCCAGCGTGGAGCTGGTGCTGCAGGAAAAGAACCACGTGATTGACGGCAAGTCGGTGGAAGTCAAGCGCGCTGTGCCGCGTACGGACGTGCCTCCCGCGCGGTCGGTCTCGTCCCGTGGCGGCTCATTCAGTGGCCCCTCCGGACCTGGCTCCGTGGGTAGCCTGGACGACATGAGCACGACGACGACACCCCCGGTGTCGCTCTCGGGTAGCGTCCCAACTGCGAGTGGTCTCGCCGCTGCGATGGGGTCCGAGAAGCTTAGCCGGACTTCGTCGGCTTCCTCGGGTCTCATGTCCAACGGCATGTTGGGAGGGTACGCCGCTGCCGTTCGATTTGGAGGTCGGGGCTTGTCAAAGACGCTGAGCTCCAACATGCTTTCGTCCTCGTCGGTGACGTCGCCTCGCCCGTTGTCCAGCAACGGTGATGCCAGCAGCATCAACGGGATCAGCCTCGATACCTCGACGATCAGCGGTGTGGCAGATGCTCTCTCCAGCCTCGTGCTTGGCGATGGAGGCTCATCACGCGGCGGTGGCATCCTCGGCGGCAGCAGTAGTGCTGCTTCTCCTCCTCTCTCTGCAAGCTCCTCGTCGCGTGGGTCGTCGGACCACGTAGGGGAGGCAGGAACTGCAAGCGGACACTTGTCACCGCTGGACGTGGCGCTACACCCTCTCGACAACGATCCGGTGATCGAGCAGTGGAAACTTTCTCCTAGCTCGGGTCCGCAGCTCTCGCCGGACGCCCCTCTTGGCTCACCGTCCGAGTCGAGCTACCTCCCGCATGGACTCGTGGACGGCAGCACCGAGCCGACGTCGAGCCTGTCGTGGCAAGCAAGACCATGGCAGCAGCAGTCGTGGGGCTCTCCGCCGTTGCCGCGGACTCATCAGCAGCAACAGCCTCCGTTACCGCCCGCCCCTGCGCCGCTGTTCTCGATGTTTTCAAACCAGCGTAGCGGTGGCGCCCCCCTTCATGGATCGAGCGCGTGGCACTCGAACGCGGACAATGGATACGGCAACAACGACGCTGTGTGCAACGCGAATGGCGACGGCTTCGGCAACGGGATGATGGGCATGGGTCTTTCTATCGACGGTGGCTTCCGCAGCGATGCAGTTGGTCGCGGTGCGTTTGGAATGCACGCCGAGGGGGACGAGACAGCGCCCTACAGCTCGCTGGGCGGGTTTCTGCAGCAAGACTACCTCCCACCCAACCACCCGCACGAGCAGCAGCAACACGAGACTGGAGCTGCTGAACACCCACTAGACTCGACGTCGTTCGGACGGATGATGAGCAGTGACGTCGCGTCTGACGCCGATGACCCGCGCAAGGAACCTTCCACTCTGGAGTACGACCTCCCGTCGTCTGCAGCAGAGTACCATCGGCAGTACAGATAGAAAGCGACGACGTGCATCCAGCAGGGCCGTGCAGGTGTTTGGCGAGGGCCCAGGCCCTCGTAATGCCTCGCACAGAAGCCCTTCACGTGGCGCTCTTGTGCCGCTCGCCGTACGCGCAGTGGAGAAGGGAGGAAAGTGACTGTGCTGCGAGCTGATGCAGCGGTCTTCATGGCGCGTGCGTCGCAGCGGCCGTTTCTCAATACGAAGAAGGACGACCTACTGAACAAGCAGAACGAGGATCGGAAGATGCGGGAGGTATGCTTGGCGGAGAAGACGAGGTGAGCGAGGGGGCAATAGTCGGTAGCGGAATAGTGGAGTAGGAAGATAGCACCTAGGTAGTTGCAGGCA
>AWVW02043281.1:0-13542 GCA_000500225.2 Phytophthora pinifolia
CTTGCAGCTTTGCACACTTCTGCACCTTGTAGCTTTGCACACTTCTGCACCTTGCAGCTTTGCACACTTCTGCGCCTCGGAGCTTTGCGCGCTTCTGCGCCTCGCATGTATGACTGCACGATAATCAAAAGATAATTGGCCATGCAATCGGCTTTTGCATATTTTGTTGCTTTAGCTTTGGGAAGTACTTCCGGTTCGAAATTCATACAAACACAAGATGTTTAGAAGTGGACTCATTTGAGGGTGCCAAACAGAGGCCGCACAAGGGTTAGGGTAAGTATACAAACATATTAATACAGCTACACACTTATCATTTTGAAAATGGAAGCGCTACTTCTGATTGGTCAAAGCGTCACGTCGGGTTTTCGCATCGTTTCGGACGTGTTGAAGTGCGTACGTCAACAGCGATCTTTCTCCGAGGGACGTTCACTTGCATTCCGCACGCTGCGCCTCGACCATGCTGTCGTCTCGCGCATCCGCCCGCCACTTGCTGCGTCGCGCCTTTTCCTCGGGCGGCTACGTGCAGGACACGGTGATCCCGACGTACCATTTCCAGAAAAGCCTGACGCGCCTGCCCATCCCCAAGCTCGAGGACTCGTTGGCGCGCTACCTGGCAGCCGTGGAGCCTGTGGTGACGTCTGCCCAGCTGCAAGACACACGGCGTGCCGTGCAGAGCTTCCAGAGCGGCGTGGGGCCCGAGCTTCACCGCGCGCTGGTGGCCCGCGACGCCGCACACCCGCACACATCTTACATCAACCAGTGGTGGCTCGAGATGTACCTGACGGACCGCCAGCCGCTCCCCATCAACTACAACCCGCAAATCAAGCTCAAGATGGACCCCGTGCCGGTCAAGAACGCGCAGGCGCAGCGCGCCGCGTCGCTCATCGCCTCCAGCGTGCGCGTGTACCGCACGCTGCGCGACGGCAAGCTGGAGCCCGATATCTTCCATACCAAGCCCGACACCAGCAAGACCAAGGCCTTCCAGTACTTCTGCAAGTTGTTGCCGGAGAGCGTGAGCTTTTACGGGGCGGCGGCGCTCGGCGCCTATCCGTTAGATATGTCGCAGTACAAGAACCTGTTCTCCAGCACGAGGCTGCCCAAGCTCGGGCAGGACGAACTCAAGGTCTCGCCTGGATCCAAGCATGTCGTGGTGCAGAGGGGCACCAAGTTCTACGCGTTCGACGTGCTGAAGGATAACGGAGATGCTGTTCCGGACGAGCAGATCCTGGCCAATGTGGAGGGCATCTTGGCCCAGTCGTTAACCAAGGGCACGCCCGACGCGCCCGGAATGGGACTCATGACCACCATGAACCGTGACGCATGGGCGAACGCTCGTCAAAAGCTGGAAGCCAGTAGCGTCAATAAGGCGTCGCTGGAGCAGATTGACAGTGCACTGTTTGTCGTGTGCCTGGAGCACGAGTCGCCAGCGACACCGGAGCAGGTGAGCAGCACATTCTTGATGGGCGATGGCAGCAACCACTGGTTCGACAAGAGCTTCCAGCTTATTGTTGCGGCGAACGGCACGGCGTCTGTCAACTTCGAGCACGCGTGGGGAGACGGTGTGGCTGTGCTGCGCTACCTCAACGAGCTGTACAGCGACAGCGTCAAGTACCCGGTGCTTAAGTCGACCAGCCAGGCGAATCCCCGTGAACTTTCCTGGGAAATCAACGGTGAAACCAAGAAGCTGCTGAACGAGGCCAAATCTACCTACGATAAGTGGACGTCCACCTTGTTGGTTGCGTGTGCGGAGACTCCGGTGACGCGCGCTGTTGGGAAGCAGTACGATATTGGCACGGACGGGCTCATGCAAATGACCATCCAGCTGGCGCACTTCAAGCTGCACCAGAAGTTCGTGGCCACTTATGAAAGCGCCAGCACTGCGGCGTTTAAGCACGGACGTACCGAGACTGTGCGTAGTTGCACGAACGAGGCGACCAAGTTTGTGCGCAAAATGGTTGATGCCTCTGCATCTGACGCTGACAAGGCCAATGCTCTGCGTGCAGCGGTGACGAAGCACAGCGAGCTGACCAAGAACGGTGTGATGGGCCAGGGCTTCGACCGTCACCTCTTTGCCTTGCGCGCCATGGCGGAGCTGCAGAATATGGAAACCCCGGAGCTCTACACCTTGCCGGCGCACCAGATTATGAGCAAAATTATTCTGTCGACCAGTACGCTGTCCAGTCCGGCGCTTGAAGGTGGCAGCTTTGGCCCTGTGAACGAAGACTGCTATGGCATCGGCTACGGAATTGAGAAGGAGGGCTCTGCATTCCAGCTCTCCAGCTACCGCAAAGATCTTCCCCAACTCAAAGAACTGCTCGTGGAAAGCATCATTGAGCTCGAGCGTTTGCTCGCAGACACCACCCCCAAGAAGTAAAGACGAGTGAGCAGGAGCCTCGAAAGAGAAGAAGTGTGCAAACGAACATGCACTAAATGAAGACAACTGGGTACGTATCCATGCCTATTGGGTTCTGTGGCTTGAGTAGCGTAGCGGTAGCTCGACTTACACCTTTGCTTCATCACCGCCGCCTCGGTTGTTTCGGGCTGCGTGGACGAGCGGAGCTGGAAGTGCTCGTGGGACGCTCGCCTCCGCTAGGTCGCTTCGCTCCCGTCACTGCGCCAACACTAGGAGCCGCTTGCCCAGAGCGAGTGGCGCTCCGTTCTCGCCAAGCAGATCCACCAGCACCTTGCGAGTTCCCCCCAGCAGGCTGCCCTCTACTCCTCGTATCACGCGTGTTGGTTTCCCCAGTATTGTTGCGCTCGCTGCGCCGTTGAGGCTGCGGTTGCGCATCCCGCGAGTTGTGGTGGCTGCGACTTCGTGAGGCTTGATCGCGTCCACGATGATCGCTGTGGTGCTGCGAACGGCTGCTGGAGCCGTCTCGGTGAGGACTTCCTTCAGCCGGCTTTCCATCAGTGCCGGCAGCACCGTCCTTCTTGCTTTTCCACGGGAGGCTTTCCTCCGCCACGGGCTCGACCGTCTGCGTGCGGAAGGACACGGGCTCTTTGCCAGGCTCGTCGAAGGCCCAGTCGCGAGGTTCCGGCTCCTATTCATTAAAAACACACCAGGAGGCTTGGGTCAGGCCAGCTACACGCACTCGTCATCCTCAAGGGAACGTACGATTTCCTTGAAGTACTCGTGCTCCAACGCCTCCTTCGCCGTAATGCGCGTTTCAGGGTCTGGCATCAAGCAGTCAGGCAACTTAGCCTCTGAAACCACACGAACCTTACGCAGCCACATCGTCGAGTACTCACCATACTCCAGGAGCCTCGAAAGCAAGTCAAGCAGCGCCGCTCCGGCACGGCCTGGTCCGACCTTGACCGCATTCTTGAGCTCGGATTGCGTCGGGTACTTGCGCTCTCTTCCCATCTGCACGACGTGGTTGTGCTCGGGCAGGTTCTCGAGCCCCTCCCACGTCTGCGGGGTGGGCATGCCCAGTACCTTGAAGATCTTGTCCAGCTGGTCCTTCTGGAACGGCGCGTTCGATCCTTCCACCTCCTTCCCACAGAAGAGCTCTCGAGTATTAATGAGCTCCACGAAGATGCAGCCTACGGCCCAGAGATCCACCGCCTTGGTGTAGTGCTTAGCGCCCAGCAGCAGCTCCGGCGCGCGGTACCAGAGCGTGACCACCACGCGCTCCACGTCCGACAGCGCCTTAATAGGCTCCTTGTAGATGCGAGCCAGACCCAAATCAGCCAGCTTGACCTGCCCGCGTTTGCGTCCGTGGCCCACGACCAGGATGTTCTGCGGCTTCATGTCTCGATGCATGACCCAGGCGTCGTGCATGTAGTCCACACCTTTGAGGATCTGGTACATGAGAGACTTCCGTGTGTACTCGCCCAGCGGCTTCTGCTTGCTCTGCACGATGATGTCGTGCAGGTCGTGGTCCCCGTACTCGAAGACCAGCGCCAGCGATTTGTCCCGTGGGTCCACGTGAACGTCGTGCAGATGAACCACATTGTCATGATGCAGTTCTCGTAGTAGTTTAATCTCGCGGACGGTGGCACTAGACAGCACCACGTCGTTCTTGCCTTCTTTGTGGGACTTGACCAGCTTGATGGCGAACGTCATGGGCTCCTCGTCCTCGGTCTGGCCCGACGAGCTTCCCGACGGCCGCGGCAGCAGTGCAGAGCTGTACGCTTCCGCTTTGAACACCAGGCCATATGTTCCCTCGCCGATCTTGCCCAGGATGCGGTACTTGTCGCTCAAACTCTCGGGCCGCCGCAGAGCCGAGCGCCGCATGGTCGTCGAGGTGGGATGGGTTTACAAGAAACCCAAAACTGGTGTGCGTGTTGAGTGGTGCACACCAGCGCACACCACCTTGAACTCCGTAAAGAAACGGCAGTACAACAAATACGTTACCCAATTATGCAGTTTGGACAGTGTGAGTGTGTGAGTGAGTGTTGGTACGCGGCCAAGGATCCCAAAAATACCGTAATATGAATTTCAGCAGGTAACCCCGCAGATTTACTGAACTGCCACATTGAAACCATTCAACAACAAGACAAGACAAGATGAAGTACCTGGAGGAGCCGCAGTTGTCCTGGCTCAACTCGGTGCTGGGCGGCTACGAGGTGGGCGACCGCGTGCTGACCGCCAAGCTGGAGACGTACTCGTGCAAGAAGGCGGGCAGCGACAAGCGCCTGGCCAAGTCCCTGGAGCTTTATTACCAGCAGGAGCTCGAAGCATCTTCCTCGGAGCTGCTGGGTTCATCCCCACTGGGGCCCATCACCGCGCCCGCCACACGGAAGCTGCTAATCAACCTCATCTCAACTATGAACGCGAGTTTCCCTGACTACGACTTCAGCGCTGTCAAGCCCGAGCAGTTCCGCAAGGAGCCGGACTTCCGGATAGCGCTGCAGCGCGTGAACCACGACCTGGCCGAGCTGCTGGAGGCGCAGGGCAATGGCTTCGTGGAGAAGATGTGGGAGGCCGTCGCGGAGGCCATCAAGCTCGACGAGTGCGACGTGTACAGCTACATCCCGGACATGGACTCGGACCCGTTCTCGGATGGGAATCTGTACGCACGTGCTTATTGGTGGAAAAAATGTACGCACAGAGGAGATGGCCAATGAGGTTTGTACTTTTGTACTGTACGCACAGGTGGTCGTTCAATTACTTCTTCTACAACAAGGTGCAGAAGAAGATCCTGTACTTCACGTGCATCTGCAAGGGGTGAGATAATTGTTATTTGGAGGGGATGAGAGAGAACGTTGTGCTGATGGGGAGGAATTTGATGTTTTAGGCTCACGTATGACAGCGACATGGACGATGAGACGATGGATGAGCCATCCGCCATGGACGACGACGGAGAAGACGCCATGGAGGACTACTTTGGCATGTCCCCGGACTGGTACGAGAAGATCAGGTGGGGTGGCACGGAAAGGCAGTTGCACTGACTAGTTGCTGCTTTATTGTGGTTTCTTAGGGAGGACGGCTCGTAAACTTGTACGCACGCTGCGAACACCCACGACTGGGTGTAGTGTCCCCACAATTCCTCTCACTGCAGCGCGCCATTTCTGCAGGAAAGACGGCGTTGATTCCCGTTTGTCCTCCAATCTCGTCGTGCGGTATCGCTCTCTCTCTCATTTTTTTCTTTCTCGGAGCGATGAAGGCAGCCACAAGCAGTCGGAGGGAGCGACGCAGTCGTGCTCCGCAGCTGCTGCTGCGCTTTAATGCTCTATTGTATTAGTGGTTAATGTACGCTTTCACTTTGCGCTGCATCTTCGCGTAGTTCGTTGCATCATTCGCTTCCTGATCAGCGATACGGCAGAGGCTCGCGGATTGAAAGGCTGTTGGACACTCCGGCTACGCCGCCGACCGCGTTGGTCTCGCGCTTTACGACTTGGAATTTACGTGCAGGCGTGCTTTTGGCTGTACTCGGTCTCGACCCAGGAGGCTCGAGCACTGGCGGGTGAGCTCCTGAACCGAGTGTCACCTGAGCTCGAAGCAGCGACGCGCGTGGAGAAAACGACGAGTTGGGACGTCTGAGCGTCGTTGTCCTGTCCGGTGGGGCAGCGACGCAGCTTTGGGCCCTCAATCTCGAGGACGGAGACGCAGATTGAGTTCTTCGACGAGTGGCCGACAGCAGCGAGTCTCTACGGAGCGTCTCTTCTCCTAGTGGTCTTGGCGTTTGAGGGTCTTCCACAAAGGGCAATAAAGCAGCATCGCTTGGCTGGCTTGACGCGGACGACTCGTGCTGCCGGAGCTGCGTAAGCTGCTCGCCGATGGCTGCCTTTTCACGGATCTCGCGCGTGACTTGCTGCTGCAGTCGACGGATCTCGTTCTGGTAGTGTCGTACGGAGTTCAAGCACTGGGTTTCGAGTCGCTGTCGCTCCTGCTTCCCTACAGCATCGACTGCCGTTCCTGGACGAGCTGTACGAACGTCCGTGATGCTCTCGGTATCGCTCGCATTACCAGCAACGCGTACAGTTGGGACAGCAGGAAGAACTTCATCGTCTGCGCCTGGTATTGGTGTCTTCCAGGTGGAAGAAGCCGACAAAGCGCGGACTTTGGCCTCACGTCTCCGCTGCGCTGCGGCCTCCATCTGCTTCTGAGCTGTGGTCCATTTTACCTGGAAGAAGGTCTTCTCCTGGGACAGCTTACTCATGTTGCTTTCAAGCTGCTTGACGTACGTCTGAAGCCGCTCCACTTCGTCGCGCTGGAGCGCTTCAGCCGTGGAGAACCGCTGTGTGAGGAGCAGCTCACGGTCTCTGGCGGCCGTCTGGGTTTGTTGCTGCATATCGCCGAGTGCCTGGACCTTCAAGAGCGCTTGCTTCATGGCTGCGTTCTCGCTCTTGATCCGCACGATGTCTTGCTGTCCACGCAGCAAGGTGGACACCGAGTTCTTCGTGGTTGGAGGCAGAGTGCCAGAGAAGTCCAAGAGCTGGTCGACGAACTGCGAGTGCGCGCCTTGTATTACCGTCTGCAGCTCACGCTGCATCGTCGTACGATACTCGGCGAACTTGTGCTGTTTGTTCAAGAGCTCGGCGTGCATCACGCGCAGCTTCTCGTCGTACTCGGCGTTGAGATCACAGCGCAAGACTTGTCGATCCAACTCTCTGCGCGCTTCCAGGACACTCAGCTGCTTGCGCAGAGCTTCCACCTCGAAGTACAAGTGGAACGCGTGGTCCACCGCGAAAGCTTCGCGGCGGATGCGCTCTCCGACTTTGGCTTTTGCCCCCCGTTTTTCCATCTTGTGGCGGTCACGAGCAGCAGCTTGGCATTGGCTCTGAAGCTGCAGAATGGACGAGTTGTGGAGCTCCAGTTGCTGCTTGCTATGCTCCACGCACTGCGTGGTAATCCCGTGAAGAAAGCGAGCCATTTCTTGGACTGGGACGACGAAGGCAGCGGCTGATTCCTGTTGTGGCGTCTCCGGTGGTTGGGTTGTATCGGCAGGTCCCCCTTCTTCATGGAAATACTTGCCTAACGCAAGCATCAACGAAGACGAGGTGGCACATGCTGAAGCTGCTGGATGCGGAGGGGTTCTCGGCTTTCGAGCTGTCAAGTTGGGCGATCGCTGATGCTCGCGGTGGATCTGGCGGTGGAAAAGGAACTTGTTGTACTGATCCTCCAGCTCCTTCATATCGGCGTTCACCCATGCGAGCTCGATGGAGAGCTGGAGATAGGCTAGCTGCTCTTCCATGCTGAGCAAGGGAGGTAGGACCAGTAGACCGGTGCTGCAAAAGTGGGATAGAGCGGTGGCCGCCCCCATCTGCAGACTCCGCAGCGCAACCGATAACTCCTTGGGCGATGAAAGAGCAGAAGAACCAGAAGGTGAAGCCGTCCCGGCGTCCACATCAGCTGAGCCAAGCAGACGCTTTTTCAGGTGAAGGTTCTCACCCCCGACTGTACTTCTTACAGAAACGTTGTCGCCTAGTAAAGAGTCCCAAGCGGGGAGATGGAAGCGCTCCCAGAGGTCCTCCATAGCGCGGAAAGCTTGGTTTTCCGCGATGCACTGGGAGGCTAGCGAGGGCGCAGCAGTCTCCTCTGTCAGCCGCAAAAGGATTCGGCAATTCTCGTCGAGGAAGATCCGGTGCATCTCCAACAAGCTCGTCATCGTCTCGATGTAAGCGCTGTCTCGTGGTTCATATTTCTCCACGGCATCCTTGAAAGCGTGCCACTCTCGCTCCCGGTCTTGGGGCCGAGCTTCGCCAAACAGGGCCAGCTCAGCCGCTTGAACCAGAGACCTCATCTTCCCGCCCGCCTCGTCGTTGTCAAGTGTGCTGGCCAAGGTGGACTGGAGCGAGAGCAAATGCGGCCGGCGTTTTCGCACCTGAAGGCCAGCGTTCTTCTGGTACGTCTGAAGTAACGCAAAGGTTGACGTGCACCGTAACATGCGAGCGGAATGCGCATTTCCCTCTTGAAGCGCGCTGTGAAATTCCTGGCGCAAACGTGAAGCATGATGCTGGTTTTGCAAGTTGTCGGGCTGGGTCTCAAACAACTCGTCCGTTGCGAGCGCAGCTTCCGGACTGAGGTCGCTTGTGATATGGTCGAGTAAGTGGCGTATTTCGTGATGGAAGAGCGTCTGCCAGCGCTCAAGGCGACCCAACCCAGTGAACGCGCCTCGGGAAACACTGTTGGGCGCTTTACCCGTGGGGAAGTGGCGCTCACCATTCCCCACCGTAGTGTTTCGAGTGGAGGCAAAGCGAGATCCACAGCGAATACGCAGCATGCCAAGAGTGCAGCTGAACTGGTGGAAAATTACCACCAACGTCCGCAGCGTTTCTTCGCGGTGCTCGTTCAGTCGATTAGCGTGAGCGCTCGCTGATCCGCCGCTCGAGTCTCGTGGAAGGCTTTCGTAGTTTCCTGTCATCGCAAACGTATGAAGTAAACTGCGGAACGACGGGATGGCTTGAAGTAACATGTGCGTCTCCGAACTGGGGTTTCCAGGCGGGAATCGCCCGTAGTTGGCGCGTTTTGCACGTTGAGAAGGAGAGGAACACGACGCTGGTGGAGTGAGTAGGAGCTGCTCCACTTTGGGGCGTTCGTGAATCTGGAGATCAACTTTGAGTTGGTGCAGCTTGACCATGAGCCACTTGGTTAGCCTCGAAGGCTGATCCTCATCCCTTTGAGGCTCGTTTGGGTTTCGGTCGGATGGTGTTGGGGGAGCTGCGAACGCACATCGAGCGCGAGTAGCTGGACTCAGTTGTTGCATGAGCTTTTTCTCATTACGAAGACACTGCAAGTAGGTATTCAGGGTCGTGAGCAGCCGCGGATGAACGCTTTCTTCGTTTAGGAAATATCCACATGCAACAGTGTCGACCTCGAGATGGAGACCCGGTTGTAATGACGCAAAAGCGCCTTTCAAGCCGTCGCTGACTTGGCTTGTAAAGCGCTCTTGGAGCTGCTGCTTCAAGCTCTCCAGCCGCTTCCAGTACGGAAAACAACTCGTTCGCATCTCGTCCGTCATTTTGTCAGCGATTTCCTTGGCGTATTTGGTCCGAACCGTGTTGATATCCATCGCTAGCGTCGAGTTTTCTTCCATCGATGACGAAGACTCAGGAGCAAGGGAGTTGGCTAAGCACACGTACGGGTAGGACGCAGCAAACTCGAACACATCAGCACCAACAGCGTCTTGGTAGTGCACGACAATCTCCATGTGGGCCACATACTGCTGCTGAAGTAGCAATAGTGAGCTTCTCCATCTTTGTGAGCACTTGGCTTGAGTCGAGACGTCGTCGTCGCCGCTACTCAGCTGCGCTTGGAGCCACTCCGACACGGACTTGCTGTCACCACTACGCCAAGCTGAGTATCTGGAAGCAGACGCAGCGTTCATGGCTTGAAACATGGGCGTCTCCAACTCAAGTACGAGGGGCTGAAGAGCTCGAGTCCGATCGCATTCGCTACAGTCAAAGAAGAAGGAAAGATGGCGCGCTTGCTCTCCCCCCACCACAGTATCGAATGCGGCGACTTGCTTCACGAAGCCGAACTGGAAATGATGAACGCGCTCAAGCAACTGCGCCTCGTAGACGCCTTGAGCAAGTTGCTGACGCCATTCCTCAAGCTCCAGCGCCTTGGCCAGCCACTCCACGAGCGTGTGCGACTTCACGACTGTCGTTACCGCAGTGGACTCGTCCTGAAGCGTGCGGCAGACGTCGGATAGTAGCTGTGGAGGGAGCACAAGCTGCCATCCGCAGCCACTCAAGAGATCGCCAGCGGTGCGCTCCAGACACCGCACGGGTCTACCAGGCAGCTCCAGCTGGGTAATGAGCGACCAGACCACCAACGTTTGCTCGAGAATGGCATGCTGGAGCGCGTGGAATTCCCCAACCGACGTGGCAGTGAACCACTTTTCGTCAGCGTCACGCAAGAGCTCTTTTTGCAGGGAATGCATTCGAACCAGAGCACTCGTGCCTAGTATTTGCGTGCAAACCCAGTGTCGCTGGGCATCGTCGCTCTTGCGTTGATCCCCAAACGCGAACTCTTGACTGGCCCCCCATTGTAGCCGTTCAAAGTGCTGCTGGCTTTGCTGTATGAAGGAGGCCTGGAGCTCCAAGAGGATGGTTTCAGCTGCGTAGCTCTCGAAGAAATAGGCGTGCGAAAAGTCAAGGAGAGGCCGTCGCTGAAGCGCTGGGAACAAAAGCTCTGCGAACGGTTCGGCTTGAGCTGGAGGAGGCCCTGGAAGCCCAAGCTCGTTAGCGTCACGACTTCGTGGCGCGTAACGAAGGCCGCTGTCTAGGAGTGCTTCCACCATTTGGATCTTGGCTTGTTGAAACGCGATTTCGCAGTCGTAGACGTCGCGGAGGACCTGGAGGCGATCGATTGTGCTGACGACGGTGTCCGAGTCCTGGCCATCACTGCTTCGTTTACGTGGAGAGGTGGGGAGGCTCTCGTATTCCTGTTTGAAGACGAAAATGCTGGCTATCCGCAGCATCTGGAGCTCGAGAACTTCCAGATCGCGTCGAGCAGCCGCAAAAATGAACTCGCGCGCTCTGGTGCTGTCGTCCCCGTCATCCTCATCAACAGGTTCGCTTGGAGCTTGGCGATGGATGACGAAGTCCCCGGTTCTCTCGCACTTCGTTACCAGCCAAGGTGTTGTCGCGATGGGCTTTGAAGGCGCATCCTTTTCTCGACAAGTGCCTACTGAACTCCCGTTGCCTTCTTTGCTCTGGCTGAGCTGAATGAAGTGGAGATAATTGAGCAAGCGTACCAGCCGCAGTCGCTGCGCTCGACACGAGACAACACGCATCACGTACAGGGAATAAAGCGCGTCAGGGTTCCAGGAATGCGGGGGCGAGCCAGGTTCCCGTTCAGCGTCTGCGTCATCTTTCAAAGGACTTCGACTCGCCTGCCCAATTGCAGCAGGTTCCGGCGTTGCCACGTCGACCATAGCGCGATTCATGTGCGCTCTGGAGAGCGCCTCTAACCGTACGCGAAGGTATCCAACGTCATCGAGCGTCAGGAGTTCCCACTCGTTTGCCAGAAGGGAGTCGATTTTGTGGTCGTTGCGAAGAGCTACCAGCCTGTCTTCGATAGGCCCGGGGCCAGGCTCACAGCTCCCGAGATACCCACGCTGGATAAGCTCCCATCGCGAGTTGCGCGTGTACGTGTGCACTAAGGTTTCCAGACCCATTTCCAAGCTTCCGTCCGAGTTAATGGCGTTGTCATGCGGAAACGAGGCGGATGTTGACGTGAGGAGGATGTCTGCTGCTTGTCGGAACGACTGGTATTCGTCAACGCGGTCTAGCCCGTCAGGCATCGCCAAGGAGTATTTGCGCGACAATGCCTTCAGTTCGGCAGCGAGCTGTGCTGCCGTCATGGTGAGCAGTGGACAGTGCAGATGGCTCTTTGTGGTTGCGCTCGGTCGTGGTGTGTTCTTCGCTTTCTGCTGATGAGAAAGTGCCAGCATGCGTTGTCGAAGATGAAAGCGGTGGCTTACAGACAGCCACTTCAAACGCGTACAAAACCGTTCCAACACGACGGCCTGCTGGTTCTTCACGTAGTTGAACTGCATCAGGAAGTACACGTCTTCAACCTTCACCAATTCGTCACTAGCGGCGGGTGCCTGCTTATCATAACCGGAATCTTGTGCGTCCTTGAGGCGATGATGCGTAGCAAGTGCAAGTGCACGCTGCTTCACCAGAGCTGGCAGTTCTAGCGGTGGCTCCGGAGTGAACTGCAGTCTGTTCACTGCGCAATGAGCAGTACTAGCCACCTGCTGATTCAGCAACAACAGCTTAGAGATGAGCGTGCTGAGCCAACGTGGAGCTGGAGCCGTTGGTTTCAATATGTCATGCTCAGAATCCTTGTCAGCTTCAGTTTGGACTGCGAGGGACGGATGTTGATACCCGTATCGCTCAAGCACCTCGGTCCATTGTCGGTCTCGGCGATTGTGCAGATCGCGCAGTAGAACAAGACCGCCTTGAGTTTCCAGAAGAAGGTCTTCTAGGTCTTTCTCGCCAGTGAGAGGAACTGCAGTCGCGCCTCTCGCTTGCTGCTGCTTGATCTTCATCGCGTAGCCGAGGAACGATTTCCATTCCAGCGAGAAATTCTAGGATAGAAGGAAAGTGATTGAGTTGGGCGCGCCCAGATGATGAAGTGGTGGGCGTTTGCTGGTGTACCTGAGCTGTGCGTTGGAGTCGATCGTTGGCTGCTTCGAGTTCTGCTTGGCGTCGAGAGATGACGGTCGGTTCTGGTGGCCCCTCCTCATGTTTAGTGGACTCATGTTGCTCAAGGGACAGTAGCTGCTCCTCCAATATCTCCATGCTGGGGGCGTGATCAAAAGTGTGTCGCCGTGGAAGCAGCTCACGAAGAGCAGAAAACGCCTTTAGCGATGGCAGGAATGCTACTTCTATTCCAGAAGTAGCACCGACGTTGTGGTGAACCATGATTGGACGACGTTGTGGTGCTGTCGACGCTCCGAGTTGTTGTTCAGTCTTCACCGCCCTGCTGTGCGTTTCGCTCATCTCACCAGCTGCTGTAGCGTGAGAACACAGTCGGAAGTGGTTATGTCACCATTGATACTATAGGTTCGTCTACTGTACGTCTACGTCTACGTGTACACCATTGACATAATAAATTACAGTCGAGGAAACTATGAGAAAGGACATTGATCAATGCGCAGGATACATTGGGTATTATAAATGACGGAATAAATTCGGCAGTCTCCGCTCGCCCTCAGCCTTTCATTTCAGAAAAAGCGATCGGAAGCTGAGTACGGATGTACATGTCGAATGGGGGCGACACTAACAGATAGACTAGGCCTCGCGGCGCCCGCGATGCGGGCGCTTGGACATGGTTTCGTCCCAACACAGCAATCAAGTTAAACAAAATTTGTGTCGCGAAGGGGATCGAACCCGCGACCTCTCGCGTTGCAGTCCCGCGATAAACCACTGAGCCAGTTTGGAGTTAAAGTTTTGAATGTCATCCAGTTTGTACTTAACCAATGTTTTGCGCTCAATAACCTGCCGGCTTGCAAAAACAACATTGCTACGCACGCACGCCTCGGCCCACTACCTCGCGCCCAACCACAGACGCACTGCCAGTGTTGGTGGGTCCCGCCTCCGCTGCGCTCCGGCGGGTTGGAGTGCTGTAGTCCCTATGAA